>VZTO01019717.1:21980-40379 GCA_013400615.1 Syrrhaptes paradoxus
CTCCACCTCTGTATTTGCGATGAATTACAATTTACTTCACACGCGTTCAGCCTTAACGGGATTATTTGCAATGTGAGGTGTAATCAATTTTAGGCCAAAAGCAGAGCACAGAGGCCAAAAATGTCCTCCGTTTTAATTGCATCTGTAATTACTTTATAAGACTACAATCCAGCAAATTGCCCTGGGGACTCCTAGTAATTATTATAACATACCTTACACCGCCAAGCAGAAATACTGAGGAGACTGTCCCAACCCTCAAAAATATAGAAAATATAAATAGATGGGACAGGGAAGAGCGGGGAAGGAAAGCAGTGCCGGTAACGAGACGTCGTGCTGTTGTCAGTGCTGCGTGTTCAGGAGAGTTTGCAGCACCAAGCACCCGTTTTCTCTCCTTTTACTTCTGTTTTATTATATAAGACACGAACCAGAGAGGCGTTACGCAATTTGGCACAAAAGATCCAAGCTCTTTATCCCTTAATCCCAATTACAGACCAACGTGCGTCTGTTTTTGTTGCTTTTTTTTTAAACTTATCTGGGTGATATCTGAATAAATTAAATGTTTGCACATTAATCCCACTCCTTGCAGCACCAAGCATCAATAAAACTGTCCTGATCCCTCTCTTCTCAACACCAAGCATCATCCAGGCTGTCCCATCACCTGGAGCACTCATCGATATTTTAAACTATTATATTTATCCCTTTATTTTTATTTATCTGGCACTGGCCTTCCCTCTGTTCATATCGTTACNACCTAATAATAAAACATCCATTCCTTGGAGGGAAAGTATTTTGCCAATAAGTCGAACCATCCTCTGGCAAGTAACCTGCCAAATTTAGAAATTAAATTGCAGAAGGAATTCAACTTTAAAGACAAGCCTAAATATCACAGTGGAAGCACGATGGATATGTTTGCAAACCAGACAGAGATCAAACCCTGGGCGGGCTGTTGGCAGATGGACTGTAACTGGTACGTCGCTTCCCCTCAAAATGATGCTTAAGGTTGGAGTCTGCCAGTCTGCCCATTAAATATTCCCAGTGTCTTCCTGTAACAAAAGCGAAGCACATCTGCACGCGTACCTCACCTGCAGAGCACAGTCAGTGCTACTAATTAGGAAGGACAGGGTTTGGTCAGATCTCCGTTTGCTTCCACTGCTAATTGATTCCACGTGTCGCAGCTTTCGGCTGCCAGCCTTCATTAACATTTGGTCATTTTTCCTTCCAGTTTCTGATCTAATTTTTCAACCCTCTGTGATACCTTCTTCCCTCTCCTCTACCTCAAGACAACACGCTGGTGCTGCAGGGATTGAGGAAAGGGTGAAATAGATTAAAAATTATGAACCATGGGAGAGAGGGAACACTGTCTGTCTGGGGAAGAAGAACAGACACTGCAACTCAGGAATCACCTTGATATTCCACAGGAAGACCAGCAAGGTCCAGAGTAACTGCTGCTGTGGTTCAGTCTGGTTTCGACCCAGCTGAACCACCTTTTCCTGATATCCATATTGTGCAATTCTGATGATGGGACTCAGGCCTCCAAAACCCTTCCCTGTGCAGAGGGGAGGCATGGACTGGCACGGGAAGGTTGAACAGACGACACTCCACACCTCCATCTACATCCGTCACCACCCTGGGAGAATCTGATCTCGTTACCCTGCTGCGCTTCTCACCTCTCAAAAAATACCAGCATTCACATGGAAAGGGATGAAGGAGTTAGATCAATGCTTTACCCTCAATTTCATATCCCCTCCACCAATGGAATTTTTATCATCATACCTAGAAGTGTTCAAAAGCTTTGCACGAAGACAAAAGAGAGACAAGGGAAAGCCAGACCTTCTCCTGCAGATAAAAAACCACAATTTTAAGCCAACCATTATAAAGTAAAACTACACAGGCTGTTTTAAACACGTTCTAGATGCTACTGTAAATAACTGAAGACCCACATTCCTGCCACTGCCTTAAATTCCAGTAAATGAAGAACTGGTGGTAAAAAGTGCAGACAAACAGCATAGCCGAGGCAAAGCAAACACCGCCTCGGGCCACGAGAAGTCAGTCGGTCAGGAATCCTCTGCAGAGCACATCTGTTCGTAACCACTCACCCTACTGCAACTTACTCATTATGGCAATAAAAACCACAAAGGCAAGATAAATTAACTCTGGCCAAGAAAAATGGAACTGGCCCTGCACAGTCTGCCCAGCAGTTGTACCCGGTTGTAGCCAGCAGCTCAAATTCGGGCTCCATCTCCACCTCTGTATTTGCGATGAATTACAATTTACTTCACACGCGTTCAGCCTTAACGGGATTATTTGCAATGTGAGGTGTAATCAATTTTAGGCCAAAAGCAGAGCACAGAGGCCAAAAATGTCCTCCGTTTTAATTGCATCTGTAATTACTTTATAAGACTACAATCCAGCAAACTGCCCTGGGGACTCCTAGTAATTATTATAACATACCTTACACCGCCAAGCAGAAATACTGAGGAGACTGTCCCAACCCTCAAAAATATAGAAAATATAAACAGATGGGACAGAGAAGAGCGGGGAAGGAAAGCAGTGCCGGTAACGAGACGTCGTGCTGTTGTCAGTGCTGCGTGTTCAGGAGAGTTTGCAGCACCAAGCACCCGTTTTCTCTCCTTTTACTTCTGTTTTATTATATAAGACACGAACCAGAGAGGCGTTACGCAATTTGGCACAAAAGATCCAAGCTCTTTATCCCTTAATACCAATTACAGACCAACGTGTGTCTGGTTTTGTTGCTTTTTTTTAAACTTATCTGGGTGATATTTGAATAAATTAAATGTTTGCATATTAATCCCACTCCTTGCAGCACCAAGCATCAATAAAACTGTCCTGATCCCTCTCTTCTCAACACCAAACATCATCCAGGCTGTCCCATCACCTGGAGCACTCATCGATATTTTAAACTATTATATTTATCCCTTTATTTTTATTTATCTGGCACTGGCCTTCCCTCTGTTCATATCGTTACTTTTAGTCATTGAATTTGCAGCCAAAGTTTGATGATGTTTTTTCTCCTCATGTAAAAATCTCTTATTTGCAAACAAATCTCTTCGGTTTTGGGCAAGTCTCCAAGATGCGTTTCTATTGCACTGTATTTATAGTTTTTAATATTTTTTAGTTTTCACCCTCCCAAGAAGTTTCTGCCGGCGCTGGGACCGGGGCTGGATAACTCCCATTTCCTCAGTCACTTGATGCAAAAAAAAAACACCACAGAAACTGTAAATATTTCATCATTTTTCTCCGTAGCCCCGTGAACAACTTCAACCCGTCTTCTGAACGCGTCCTTAGCTGAGCCTTACAGCGGACTTTCCCCTTCAGAGCGCTTTAAAACACACCTTCCCCTCCCAGCTGGGACCTTTAAGCTGAGGGAAGCCCCGAGGGGTTTAACCGCCGCACCCAGCGGGGAGCAGACCCCCGAGAAGGGCTCGGGGCTCCCCGGGGCCAGGCTGTGACAGGACGCGGGGCTCCCCCGCACCCCGGAGGCGCCATTTCCCCTCACAGACCCCTGGGCCGGGCCGGGCCGCTTCGCCTCCGCGGCCCCGCCGCCCCCCGCCACAAGATGGCGGCCGGCGCCTTCCCGCGCTGCCGCCGTTCCCCGCTCCCCGCAGCTCCCACTCACCCCGGCCCGTCCGCCCGGTGCCTCTCTCCCGTACCGGGGCTTTTTCTCTTTAACTTCGGCAACAATTCGTGCCCCGGCGGTCCCGCGGGAGGCTGCAGCGCATGCGCGGCGGTCCCGCTCCCCGCCGGTCCCGGCCCCGGCTGAGGCGGCGCTGAGGGCAGGGCGGGACGGGGCTGGGGACCGGGGCTGGGGGAGGCACTGGGACAGGCCGGGCTGGGGGTGGATGAACTGGGACGGGGCTGGCACTGGGACGGGGATGCACTGGGAGAGAGGGGCAATGGGATGGGGATGAACTGGGACAAGGCTGGCAGTGGGACAGGCAGGGACTGGGGTAGGGATGAACTGGGACAGAGGGGCACTGGGACGGGGATAGCACTGGGATGGGCTGGTTCTGGGATGGGGCTAGCACTGCAACAGGCTGGTACTGGGATGGGGATGAACTGAGAGGGGGTGGTACTGGGACAGGGATGAACTGTGATGGGGCTGACACTGGAACAGAGCGGCACTGGGATGGGGATGAACTGGGACAAGGCTGGCAGTGGGACAGGCAGGGACTGGGGTAGGGATGAACTGGGACAGAGGCACTGGGACATGGATGAACGGGGACAGGCAGGCACTGGGATGGGGCTGGGCACAGGGACAGGCCCGCTGGCAGGCGGGGGTCCCCAGGACAGACCCCCACACCTGGGGCTGCTCTCCCTGCGCCGGCCGGGGACAGAGCCTGGGCACATCCATGGGGCACTGAGGAACGGTCACAGCTGAAATGGAAATTTGGGAAACGGAGGCGTAAATCGCTGTTCCCGCCAGCATCCCGTGGATCATGACCGCGACGGACCGCTCCATCACGCTGCCTCCCTCGCTGGTGATTAATAGAAAATATTTTTCTCTTTTCTCTGCATTTGTTAAGCTTGTTTTTCTTCTCATCTGAGATTTCATTCCATTGAATTTTGAAACAATAAGCGGTGGTAGGATTTTTTAATGATGCTTTTGGGTTTGTTTTTTTTTGCCATGGTAAGCGAGGATGAAGCACAAGCGGACCCCAAGCTGTGACAGCTTAAATGGAATGGGATTTCAGGAAAATAATAAATGAGATTTGAAATGGCTCATTTGAAACACACATCATAATATTCTTCATCCCTCGAGTAAAGCACATAAAATACCCGTCTTTAAAACTAGGCAGAAAACAAATACATTTCTCACCTCATCTGTGTCAGCAAGTTCCAGCTGAAACCCTCATTCTGCAGCTGCTCCTGGCTGGTGTTTAATCACTTGCTGGGTCCAGGTTTGGAAGGATGTTGGGGAGCCAAAAGAGTTCACAAATAACTATGTTTATTTAGACCTGTCTTTTGTTTTTATTTGTAGTAAGTTTCATTGAGAGATCCCTATTTTGGGGCTTCTTGCCCTTTTTTCACTGCTTTGACTATTTTGACAGAATCTGCCCCACACCTTCCACATGAATTTCCACTTTCCCTTCTCAGAGCTCACCCCAAGAGAGGGGTACCCCAACCCTAAATCAGATTTTGGGGCTGCTTTTCAGCTCATCTGGGTAGATAACTCCAGCCTAAAGCTGGCTTCTCTCTTGTATTTAATTATTCAAAAATGAATATTGCTTGGAAGGATTGCAGACATTTCCCTGATTCTTCCTCTCTGGCCATACAATATTATTATTATTTATTATTATTATTATTATATTAGTATTACCATTACTGCACTGGCTTCACGAGTGCTGCCAGCGAAGTCCCACGTGCCCGTTGTGCAGCACCGTGACCGCAGCAGCTCCAGACTGGGACAGGCTAAGTGCCAGCCCTGGTGAGCCACCTGAGCCGATAGTTTTGATGCAAAACCTACAATTTGATGCAAAATTACTGAGGGAGACTCACTCGGTGATGTTCAGACACCCGTGAGACAGAAAAGAACATTAAATTATAGAGCAGAGCCCAGCTGGGGCACGTGCCCATCACCGCCCCTGAAGAGGGGTGCTAGACCTGGTGCAATTGCTGCCCTGCCATGGGGGCACTTACAGCATTAGTAATTACTAATTTATTATTTTTATTTTTAATTTATTTTTATATTTTTATATATATTAATTTTTTTATATATTTTTAATTATAATTAAAAATAAATTTACTAATTACATTACATATAATACTTACCACTTCAGCCTAATTATCGGGAATAAGATGCCCCAGAATGTCATTATCCTGGAAATTCCTTATCCGACCCTCGAGGCCATGTGTCTGGTACAAAAGTTCCCCAGGATGAAAATCATGGTACCCGCTGGGGAGGATGAGCCTCCTGCTTTTTCCTACCTCTCAGTCACTTGCTTGCAACACTCAATCACCTGCTTTGCAAATGGCAGGAACAAAAGCAGGGAACTCACAACTAATTACCCCAAAAACTCTCCCCGCAGGACAGGTGCCAGCCCCGGACCTTCACCATCGCCTGAAGTGCTCACGCACGCAACCTCGGAAGATTTTTGTCTTTCCTGTGCATCCCTTACTCCACGCAGTGAAAATTTACGTCTCAGACAAAAGTTTTCCATGTACCCCCTTCTCCAAATCCCAGTTTAAGGTACGTAATGTTTTTCCCGCAGGGCTCACTAAAACCACGCTCACGGCATTGCAAGCAGCCTCGGCAGCCAGGCAGCAAAAGCCAGAGTCACTTTGTAAGGTCTTAGCCTCGACTTTATCATTTGCAGATTTTCTTAAAGGTATTTTGCAGCTAATTATCCCCTATTAGCAAACATCTTGCCTAGCCTGGTTTGCTTCTGTGCTAAGATTAAGCAGGAA
This sequence comes from Syrrhaptes paradoxus, assembly GCA_013400615.1. Lineage (NCBI taxonomy): Eukaryota > Metazoa > Chordata > Aves > Pterocliformes > Pteroclidae > Syrrhaptes > Syrrhaptes paradoxus. The sequence continues at coordinate 28,407 of VZTO01019717.1, forward strand.
AAGGGATTAGAAATGTTGTCAGGAGAGCCTGAGATGTTAAAGCACTAAATAGATACAGCTGGAAACAGCTTTTCCTTCTAAAGAAATTAAATACCACTTCCACAGAGCTTTCTCCTGCTTCTGTAGCAATGTGACATTTGATAAAGTCTGAGCCACTCACCAAGCCCTGACCCTTCTTAAACTCTTTGGAAAAATTTTGTGTTGAAAGCAACTCTTCTCATCCATCGCCCTTTCATCCTTTTTCACGTAGCAGGACGAGTTTCCGATGATCAGATTATACGGAATTACTTGCACCGATGAAGTTAACATCTTGCTGTGGGAACTGCTGGGTTAAGGGGTGTCAGCAGTTTGAAATTTGCTAAAGAAAAGATTTTGATAAAGCCCTAACAAACTTTTTTTTTTCCCCCCTTTCCTAGACCAAATAGGAACTCACAAAATACGTTTTGCCTTTTATTTTTGGGAGCATTGCTGGCAGGTAGAGTGCATTGCTGCACTTTTCTTCTTTCCTAAAGGTTCCCCGAAGTACAGGTGTTTCACTGGGAGGAAAAACTCCTGGAAAATACGCTGAGAAGGGACAAGCCGAGGCTGCAGCCTCACCTCCGTGTTGCTCCAGGTGTCACTGGAGCAGCCAGACTAGGAAAGCAGGAGCTGGGGAGCTCCAGAGCAAATTCTGAGCAGACAGGGTGTCTGTAGGGCAGCTCCCTTCCAGGAAAGGGCTGTACACGAACTGAACCTTCAATCCACGACGGGAAATCCCCAAGGAAATCCCATGGGGCCATGAAGACAAACCCTGGCTGCTGCATGGTGCCTGGAGCAAAGGCTGGTTCGTGCTGTTGAACTCTGCGAGGTTCTCGTCCTGCCTGGGTCAGACCAACACCTTCTGATTTAGAACATCACGGTTCATAGCTGAAGTCCCAAACTCACAATCGGGGATCATGAAATCAAAGCAGCAGCAGAAGTAAGCAGCTGCGACAGCTTTGCATTCACCTGCTGAGTGTGCTGGGCTAGAACACCTCTAAAAGCATCACCACACTTACCTCCTGCATCAGCTGCACCACGCGTAAAGTGTTGTGGGACAAACAATGATTGCGGTTGACTTGAGGCAAGCAAGTTAAGTGGGTGAAAAAAATTTCTTTCCTGTATTACAGAAGCAGCAGCTCATTCTGTTTCATTTATACAGACACTGAGAACAGGCTTGTCACCTTCATTATCGCTTCGGGTTAATTTTCCTGTATTCTTCTCCTTATTGCAATGTTAAAGCTCCAAACAATGCCGTGAGTGTTTCTAGAGAAACGAGTTCTTTTAACTGGATTGTATTCGAGTGTCGTGACTCCACTGAATATCAAGTGGCTTTTCTAAACCAAGAATTCCCTGCGAGTCACTCTCCTGCAAATTCAAGCTTACACCAATCGACAGAAAACACAATCACAACTTCACATAACCACCACCAAATGTCATCAAGCAAAAATAGTCTTTATTCAAATTTCATGGAAACAGGAATCACTGTACTTTGCAAGACAGGGAAAAATAAAATAAAAAAATTTAATATAAAACAAGGATATCGTCACAATACCAGAATATGGAACTATACTTCTTTTCCCTATGGATTACTGCAAGTACCTCTTTCTTTTTTTCTTCCTCCTTTTGACTGTGCTATTCACAACTTTGTAAGTCCAAAAAATATGAAACAAAAGTAGTAGGAAACTTAAGACTTAGCACTTCCACTACATGGCATACATCGAAGGGCATCGATTCAAGGGCAAAGACTGCTGAAGCCGTCATACCTACCTATCGGTCATCACGGCAACCTCATCAACCCACCAAGGCGCAGAGCTCCTTCTCTGCCAGGCTCTTGCTGGAAAACAGGGCGATTTGGGCGCTCTGGGAAGAGTTCTATTTAAAGAGAACCTTTCTCCAGGTAGAAAATGAGCTGCACAGCCTTGCACCAGAGAGCCGGGCAGGGAGGGAGCTCTGTGGTTAACAGTGACAGATGTACCATCAGGGTTCTTAAAAATATACAGCATCGACGTGTTTTCTACTTCAATCACTTGCGCTACAACTACTAAACATGTACAAAAGACTTCTCCAACTGTTCCAAGTGGGGTTGCAGCAAGGTTAGGATCTGGAGCGAGACCTTGACCGCGATCGGGAGTGTGACCTAGAGGCAGACCTAGATCTAGACTTGGACCGGGACCTAGGCTTGGAAACAGATTTAGACCTGGAACGAGAATCTGATTTAACGTTTGGTTTGGATTTGGAAATTGACCTAGACCTGGAGCGAGATGCCCGACGTGTGGTTGCATCCTCACCCTCACTTTTTGCCTCCTTTTTGTCAGATTCTGATTTTAGATGCTCCTTCTCTTTGGAGGCTGACCTGGACCGCTCGTGGCTGTTCTTTCTTTTCTTCTTGCTACTTGGTTTGCTGTCTCGCTTGCTGCGCCTCTTGCTTTTCTCACTCTTGCTGCGGCTCCTGCTTCTACTTCTGCTGTCATCCCTGCTTCTCTTCCTACTTTTCCTTTTATCCTTGCTGTGGCTCCTGCTCCTACTCTCATCCCTGCTCTTGCTCCTGCTCCTGACCTTGCTAATGCTCTTCTCCCTGTCTTTGCTCCTACTCTTCTCCTTGCTCCTACTCCTCACGCTCTCCCTCGCCTCTCCCCTGTCCTTACTCCCACTCCTGCTCCTACTCTTCTCCTTGCTGCGGCTCCTGCTCTTTGCTTTCTCGTCACTGTTATGGAGAGCGCCCTCAGATTTATCTTTACTTTTGTTTCGGGACTTCTCTGCACTCCTGCTGCGGCTCCTACTTTTATCCTCTTTACTTGGAGTCCTGCTTTTCTCTTTTTGGCCTCTGCTACGGCTCTTGCTGCGACTACGGCTCTTGCTTCTGGAACGGGACACAGACCTGCAAGTACAAAGGCAACAGATGGCTCCGCTTTAGTGCGGCTTGGATTTAACTAGGAGTTAAATATTGTGCATAATACGGCAGGGAAATGAAAACCAAACAGTGTTCCTACTGCACATTTAGGATGATGCTTCTCATTTAAGCGGGCAGCCCCCATTTTTTCCCACCACAAAGACATACCTGGATCTTGATCTACTCTTGGAGCGACTAGTACTGGCACTGCGGCTCCTGCTCTTATGCGAATGTCTGCTTCGAGAGCGAGACCTGGAACAAAAGCAATCAGCTTAACACATGCCCACCGAGAGCTTCTGATCCCCCGGTCCCCTGTGGGTAAAACCCCAGAGTACTACAGCACCTTTCAAGCAGCTGAACAGTGAGAGCATTACACTAAAGCTGCAATCAGAGTCCCCTTCTCCCCACCGCTCATCCCCTGCTGCCACGGCTGACAGAGAGCAGGGTTGCTAATCTGGAAGAAAACATGCAACCTGGAAGCAAGAATCAGTTTCTCAATCAAGTCAGTTTAATGCCGTGAGACACTCGGATAAAGCTTTGACTTCAGGCTTTGATCTCATAACCAAGCTGTTCTAGAACAGTAGGAGTGTGCCTGAGTTTTCTTGTGACAAGTTCTACCCCAGAACGGAAAGGGGAAAACACTCGGTGTGGTGTGCTGAAGCAGTTCTCTCGATCATACAACGAACACAGCAAATCCCTAAGAAAGGGGGACTGGGTGGGGGTTTGGAAGCCGAGAGAGAACTGTTCATCCTGTTGCTTACAGCAGAACACAACGTTCAGAGCCCAAGCGTTAAAAGCACCTTCTGTTCACACTGTGCACAGCTCCACCTGTCACGCAGCCTCTCCTGCAAGACGCTGAGGACCACGGACCTGGTGGATCTGGGGAAGAGCCGCTGCACGCGGTCGGGCGTGTGGCTGGCAGAGACACACATTCGCGAAGGAAAACACCTTGGCTACTTCCAGGTAGCTATTAAATTCTCAAAAACTAGATTTATTGTGAACTCTGAACACTTTCAGGGTGTTTAGGAACCTGCTGTATATTCATGGAATAGCAGCTGGATTCAGCCTGAGCTACATTCTGCAGAGACATACCTCGAATGGCTTCGGCTTCTGGAGTAAGAGCGGCGCCGTCTCGATCCAGGTCTGTCTTCCACTAATCTAATCTTTCTGCCATTTACTTCTGTCCCGTCCAGCTTTTCAAGGGCTCTTTTCATGTCAGAATAGGATTTGAACTCAATCACACCTTCATTTTTCCTTCCTTTGTGTGCATCTGCATATGTCACCTCCCCTGCCTGACGCATATAATCCTGGAGGAAGAGGACAGAATAACCATTGCCTCGAATCCAGAGCCAGGCTTCCAGGCTGACCCTGTTCATTTCTGCAACAATGCTCGCTCAACCTCTTCTACTCACACAGATATCAGCGAGGGTTTGAACCAACCAGCATTTGCAGCGCTAACGTCACAGTTTCTGAGCAAGCCAAATACCACACTGCGATTTCAGTTTGTGTGATTAGAACCAAGGTGGTGTCGATAGTTTTGAGCCAAACGATAATATAAGGTCCTCTCGAGTCTAGTATCAAATATGCGCTGAATTATTATAAGTTTCAAATTACAAAAGCAATTAAAGAAATAAGCCGCTTTCTAAATCCTGTTTTTAAAGGCAACTTGGGAAAGGTGATAAACTTCAAGGCTGAATATGAAGAGGCAAGAGGACCTCCCTTCAGCCTCCACCTAGGTAACGGATCTCATTCCGCTGGAAGAAACCCCCACACAAGGAAAAGCTCAATTTGTTTTCCCACTTCATGCTTCCTGGCTTCTCTGTTTCAATATCTAAACACGGCTGTTGATCAGGGAAGGCTTTTCTGCCCTGCTCCGAGCAAGCCAGCAGCCAGGGCCAGCTTTCAGCCGCTGTGGATTTTGGGTGCAATGGAAACGGGGCCCAGAACTCCGGTTTGTTCTGTTTTCAACCAGCTACTCTCGTCTTAAGTACACTGAAACCAAAGCTACTGGAAAAAAGCAAAGCATCCAGTAGAGGATTAATCATGCCATGCTCTACTTACAATTTTTAATACCAGAAGCAAAGACAAGCTATTGGCGGTGTGAAGCATTAACAACAAAAGACATTTGAAGAATCTCAGTACGTACCTGAGCTAGTGTTACACACTCAATTACAGACCCGTTTCTACTACGTCAAAGTTTGTTTAGAGCAAATTTTACACATCCTTAAAAGAGAACCATAAAAGAAAGTGTTCCTGTAAGAACAAGCGTTTTGAACCGTTGCTGCTAAGGTTGATAAGGAAACACCATCTTTTTGTACTGAAATTCTGCTGCCTGTCCTGCCCCCCATCCAGGACTCAGATAATCACAAATCAACGCTCAATGCTTCACCTCCAGTGCTCAGAGGTACCGTGGGCTACACAGGGTTACCCATTAAAAAAAAAAAAAAAAATCACTTTCCACTCCTCAGGACCTTGAAAAAATTTTAGCTCTTGGCAGAGGTTTTGCGTGATTCTCATTCTGGAAGCATCCTTTCCCCAAAACTCTCTTTAAAATAGCTGTACATGGGGTGGAAATTCTTAGGAGACCGTGAAAGAACAATGTTATAGTTTCCAAACAGCTCTAGCACCTTACACATTGACGAGTAAAACCCAAAGTGACAAGGGCAAACTCCACCTCTAGTGAATCCTACTGCTGGCATGATGAAAGTCTGTTTTGAGAGGGCGTAAAGATAGGATAAAACACATCTGTACGTGATGCTGGGTTTGTGTTAAGGACACAAGTTATTCTCTCAGTGACACCAAGTCTGCAGGTGCAACTCCCAATGTCACATTAATGATTTCATATACGCAAAATTGACTTAACGTATGTATTATTCCCAAAATTTACTTGTACGCATATGAGCACACAAACTGATTAACAAGTTGGAGTCAAGAACACTGGTGTATAGCATTTTTCCTTGTGGAAACAGAAGCTAACGTTTTTACCCTTTATGCTCTTGAACAGAGAGAGGGTAAGGAAAGCGGCCCCATACCTTAAGATCTTGCCAACTGCAGCGGCTTGACAAATTTTCCACAATCAATCTGTATTCTGTACGGGTCGGAGGACCGTACTTATCTCTTCCGCTTCTTCTATAACCATATCCACCTTTAGGAGGTGACAAGCAGACAGCAGTACTTCAACTAGGGCAATGGAGCGCTCGCTCTACATCCCGGACGAAAATTGTTCTGCCCCGTAAGATCGCAAAGCCATTAAAAACTCCCCCACCCGTTAGTCTAAATTCAATCCCCCTTGTATAAAATGTTAAAAAGATCCAAAGCATTAAAAAAAAAAAAAAAATTACTACAAGCACATAAATAAAGCAATGCACATAATTATGATTACACTACAATTAACATGCAATTAAAGTTATTTTTAAAACAGTTTGAAAGAAGAAACTGAATTAAGCCAGTTGACTAATGTTACTTACATTGCTTAAAGGTTTTCTGAATATTTGATCATGAATAAAGCTTTTCAGGCACCTATTTCAGATTAATCTCATCTGTCTCTAACCCTTGGGGTCCTCACCACCCAGGTCTAATGGGACAAGGTTGCGGTCGTCACATGGCTTCCTTTTTTGGTCAGCCAAGGGCCACAAAGGTCAGAGCCACTCATGGAAAGGTAACCCCGGGTCAGCAAATGGAACGGGCAGTCATCTTAGCCTCAAAGGACTCTTTTAATTAAAACATTGAGGTCTTTGTTAAAGCTATGTTCAACAGCACATTGCAAATACACCATTCAAATAGTTAAAACGAAATGATAATAATAAAAATGGTACAAGAAATTGTGTTTATTAATTTATCAATTAAAATAGTTTAATACAACAAACAAGTTAATAAATATTCAGATCAACAGTTACATTTACAGTTACAGAACACTATTCACAACTTCATATAATATTCTTTTAAAATTACTTTAAAAAAAAAAAAAAAGAGCAAAAAATGTTTTATTTAAAGTAAGTCACGGATACAAATGCATGGTGTGCTTACTGCGTCCAGAACCGTAACTGCTGTCACGCCGGGGGCCTCTGGCATGCTCAACGATCACTCGCTCCCCACACAGATCTTTACCGTTGAGCTCATAAACGGCATCGTCTGCATCGCGCAGATCATCAAACTCAACAAAGCCGTACCTGGAGAGATGGAGGGAAAAAAGAATCACTCGGAAAGAACTGAACCGGAGGTGTCTTGCTCAAAACCCATTTGTGTCCCACAGCAGGTTTCCGCAGAGCCCGAAGAGCGTTCCTCTCTGCGTGCCGACCTTTAGATGAACAATGGTTGTGACCATCTTGAAGGCCACCTAAGGGTTTACAGCCAAGAGCACTACCCCCACAAATCCACTAAATGTGGTGCTATGTTGCACCATATTAAAAAAAAAAAAAATAAAAAAAAAATTCACTCAACAGCACCAAGGCTGAAGTTTCCTTCGACAGATGTTGTAGTCTATATTTTCCCTGGATTAGGATTGTTCCTGATTTTTAAAGATTCCTGGGTTCATTCCTGGTTCTAGAAGGAAGCCACCTTCATTCCTACACTTCAAGTGGAAATAATCGTTCATCTCTGTACACACAAGTGGTCCATACACTCTGCACGAAGGTCCAACAAGAAACAAAATACAAGGGCGGGTTAGCAAAAGGGATTTTGTTTTCAGACTCATTTTATTCTTGACTGTGGACAGAACTGATGGTTTGGGTAAGAAAAGCAAGATGCTCACGCAACAGGACAGATCTTCCACCTGCTGAGATATCTGCAGCTTCCCACGTACTGCTCAGAAAGTGTCTGATGCCCACTGTATTCCCAGTATATTCCAGCACTTAAGGGAACACGGTGAGTCCAAGCCTTGGTAAGGGACTTGAGAAAATGCAGCAACAGAAAGCGGGAACAAATTCCCCGGGGAAACCACGAATCCAACTGCGGCCAAGAGGCCTTGCAAGGGCAGCACAGGGCACACGTCTGGAGAAGAACAAAGTTTTGTGTTTGCAAACATCTGCTGCACCAGCCCTGCTCAAGGTTTGGAAGTCACGGGCAGATCAAGCACAAGAAGGAGGATACAAACTGAAAAAAAATATATAACGCTTCATTTCAGCATTCAAGCGAACATTTTTGGCATCAGTTTCCTATTGCCAAAAATGAGCACAAAGAAAGACAACAGCTTGCAGACCACTGCTTGCCTGGCAAGTCAAAGCCGGTGTTTTCGGTTTTATCTGCAGGGGTGGCACAGCCAGCCTTCAGAGCCACCGCCCGGCTGCTGCCAGCGCCCAGTCCCTGTTGGCTGGAGATCCCAAAAGACCGACCAAAGGGTTTTTAAATAATTTCTTACAGCTGGTGCTCAGGGACAAGCTGGTGACTTGCTTACGGTTGCAGAGCAAACTCACAGCAGCACTGAAGCAAAACTGGGGCTTTCCAATTTGTAACCTGACAAGAGTTAAACACCTTCTTAAAACCCAACATTGAGCAGATGCCCATTATCCCAACGGGCCAGAGGAAAAGGACGAAAAGCAGCAGAGTGCTGTTTATTGGGTGCAGAGTATACCTGCAGCTGAAATCACTTCTCTTTCATTTACCTGCCAAGACCAGATCCAGGCTCCAGAGCTCCCCAGGCAAGAGCTGAGGATGCTCAGCCCTGTGCATGACCCGGAGCCTCTTTTCAGCAGCAACCTCTCTGTAGCCAAACACACAATCCTGAACTCTGGTCTTAGCAAGCCAAGGAGGGGAAATTTTTGCAAGTGCTGGTGTTCTAAATAATCCAAAACCCAAACCCCTGATACAATAATGCTGCCCTCCTTTTAGGTCACGGCATTTTTAACCTTTCTCCCCACCTGCCCCAAGGGTGTGAGATGGTACCTGTATCAATGAAATATTTAACTCCAAACACCACAAATAACATAGCTGCTTTCTCATGCAAGTGCTGTAGTTTCATGGAAGAAACAAGCGTGATTGATTGATAACAACTGAAACAATCACAGCCATTATGGAACCATTCCAACTGGAACTTTCTTCAATTCCAAAAATAGAGCAAGCAAGCCCAACTGTTTAAAGGAAATCTCACCCTCCAAGCAATCACTTACAAGGTGAAGTGCCTGGTACGCACCAGCACTTTCAAGACCATAAATGCACAGAGCTAGAATAACAGAAGAATATCTGAATCTGATCAGAACACAGGATTGAACCCAAAAGTTGCCTGGGGGGCACTCGCTCGCCCGTGCGGCACACCAGCCAAACCCAGCACCACCACCAGTTCTTTAAGCCAAACAAGCTCATACAAACCTGGAGATCAGCTGCATTTAAAGAACACTAAAAATCACACCCCACATCACTTGTAAATGAAAGCAATGCCGATCCAGCTGTTAAATATGTAGAATATTGCACTGTATCATCTGAGAACATGGATTGAGAAGCTTCAGAAGACCAGTTTTACACCCCAGAAAGCCACAACTGCTGACACGGCCTTAACGACAGCAATCTGAACCTGCGGTTAGATGAGAGCAGCGCAAGTAAATCTGCTCTTCAGTGCCTACTATTACTACTTCATCTGTGACATAAAACTACTCACTAAAAATGTCAATGCCATTTACTTCAGCTAATGTGAAGCTACACCATTTTCTCTTCATGAAGCTTTTAGTTTGGAACAGTGTTCCTCGATCCATCAGAGCAGTTACATCCCCCTGTCTTGCAGATATCTTATGAGGATGAAGGTGTGAATTCTCAAAAGCTGGTCAGGGTGATGCTGGGCAGAGAAGTACACAGGTAGAACTATTTTTTAAGCTAGTGAGATGGCAAGTTGGTTTCCTCATCAATGAAAGCTTGCAGCTCTTAGAGTTACTACAGCTAGGTTTTAGCATATATTTAGAAAATAAAAAAGCAGGCTGAAAAGTCCAAGTTTCTGGACACTTAATACATACACTCCTGCCACACACAGCTCCAGTTGTCAGTGCAGTTCTGGGTAGGAAAAAAGAATATGAAAACTATGAGAGTACACTGAGAATTGCAACTTGGAACGGCGACTCCTACAGAAACTGGATTTTTATTTTCCCCATCCTTCTCCCAGGTAAACATTGCTTTAAGCTTTTGAATTGCAAGCTTAAATTACAATTAGCAGCAAGCGAGACCCAGCTAAGCTTTTAGGACTCAGCTGTATCACATTGCGGTTTCATCCTCTCGCTCAAGCACTTCAGCTTAACAGCTCAAATACCAACCGGCTAATCTCCTGCTGGCTGAGCACCGCCAACAGCCCACAAATTTCCAGAAGAAACGGAAAGAATCTCTCAAGTCAAACACGGTGCAGTAATTTTTAATCGCTTGCTAACCGCTGCTAAAAATAATTCATGGAGAAAGGATCAAAGGGTGAACAAAGCACACCGCAGAGTACCCCAGCAAAAGCGCAGCGCCAGGCGATCCCAAGTAGAGAGACACAAAATCTGATAGCTTGAATCAAATTTTTAGTCCAACTGGAATTTAAATACAAGCCAACAGCAGCCTGTTGAAAGAACTCCAGAATAGACAACTAAAAAAGGAATTAAACTGTTGAGTTAATCCCAGAAATACCGACTGAGCTCTACCTAACCCCCAGCTGAAGCAACCCTCTAGAGAAGCAGCAGACAGCAAGGTGAAGGACAACTTTATGACATTACCTCAACTCTCCTGTCCTCCTTCCGTTAGCTGCAACTTTTGAAGCTTGGGTGTGTGTCTCCCCCAAGTGAAGTTAGGAAACTGACTTTCGCTCTGGAATAAAGCGTATCACACACAGAGCACCTGAATTTTAGACACGGGCAGGCTGTGCCCTCCTCCCTTCTGTACCTTGTACTTAAGATGCCACAAGTTTGGGCTGCTCAAGCGCACCCACCCCAGCTCTTCATGATTAGATGGTTTCTAAATGCTGAGCAGGGATCGCAGGGCTGGTCCTTGGTCAATATTTTGCAATAAAGTCAGAAGACAAGTCCGTTAGCCATGGACTGTGGGAGCACTGCCTCTGCCAAGAAAGGTCAGGGGGTTCTCCAACATCTGTCTATGAAAAAGAAATATTTAATTTGGAGGCTTTAAACAGCAACAGGAAAACTCACACCTGCCCCCAAAAAACCACTTTGAAGGATACACAGTGGGAGTGGAGAACAGAGTGCTCAAATATTCCAGGTACGAGCAATTTTCAACATCAGCTGAAGCTGTGTGGGGAAAACACTGATGCTTGCACACTCGTTTGTTTTAATAACGGCCTTTATTCATCTTATAAACCTGTTGTATATCCACCTACCACCACAACCACTGCTTAAACTTAATGAGACTTATTTTTTTTTTAATGCTCAAGGACTAACTTTTACAAGAGATTCGTCATCTCAGCCTCTAAAGGAAAAAATAATAATTGGCTCTGCTAGCTAATAATAATAATAATAATAATAATCCAAATTCCACTCAAGTCTTCCAAAGCAAGACTTCAAATTGGGTCTCTTGTGAAAAGCAAAGATGCCAACACTCATGAGACTTTAAGCACTGGGGAAAAAACCCACAAAAAAAAATTTGTTTTCTCTTGGAAAATCCTCACTTGAATTGATGCAAACCCTCTGGGTGCAGCGAGGGGTCAGTGGCTGGAACCCCACACGGGTGAGGGGACACAGGGCTCAGGGGGGCATTGGGGGGGCAGGACACCCCCACTGGCTGGGGTGCCAGCACCCTGGGGGCTCCGAGAACAGACCGCTGCTGCTGCAACAGGGCCTGCAAACGGGGGGCTGCCAGCTCTGCCCCCACAATGGGGTTTGGGAAGCGGGGGGGCTGCTATCTGGGGGTACAGCCTGGCCCAGCCCTGGGACCCCACCCTGGGGCACAGCGGCATCCCTCAGCAGACACCCCTCCCCACAGAGGGGGACAGGAGCCTATTGACCCCCCCAAAACACCTCAACACCTGAAGCAGGGACCCAGCCATCCTGCCCCCCACGTTGCCATGAAAACCCAGGCGTCCTGCCCCCCCATTGCCACAGAGCCCCAGTCACCCTGCCCCCCCCAATTACCATGGAAACCGAGGCGTCCTGCTTCCC
>VZTO01019718.1:0-12517 GCA_013400615.1 Syrrhaptes paradoxus
AATTTGGGTTTTCTTGGCTGATTGCATTGTCATTTTCTCATAAAGAAGAGATACCTGATTCATAATAGTGAAGGAAAATTCAACTTATTGGTTGATGTCCACTGGCATTTTTTGTTAATTGGTAAAACCTGACTTCTTTTTTTAAGGAAATTGACCTATCCACTGGCAAAGAGACAGAGACTCCAGTAACTCTAATGAGTGTTTTCAAGGAATTCAATGACTGCATTTCACCAAAGTATAAAATCATGAAATTCAAATCCAAGGTTTGTCTACAAGCATCCTATTTGGTCACTTTCTGTTGTTCTGGTTTGTAAAGTGGGAAGTCTGTTGAAACACTGTCCAGTGGGGAAGGTTACTCTGAAATGCAAATATATAACTCCTAACATGTGTAAGTGTACCTGCTTGTAAAAGCCATCCCAGTGTCTTCCCAAATATTCATAGTGTTGCAGGTGTGGACTTGAATTAGTTTGGTAGTGTGAAAAACTTTCTTGTTTGTTTACACAGAGCATTTGTCTTTCGGTGGGAGGGGGGAGGTACGCAATTTGTGTCAGGGGAAAGATGGCTAACGTGCAAGTTAGAGGAAAAGATTTTTTTAGAGTGAAGTGCTCAGAAACTTTTTCGTTTCTTGAACTAAAATGTCATTAGTCTGGAAAAGCTGGCTTTTGTTGTGATTACTGGGCCATATAGAATTAGTTGTAATTTTTCCCAGGCTGGAAATCTGGTGACTTCATAGGATTTGCTCCTGAATAGTTGATCAGGAAATGGGATGGCAAAAACACAGGAAGAATGGAATTTAACAATAAGTAAATGAGGGAAAGTAAAAACAAGCTCATATGGTAATTTAGGTTGGAAAGACCCCAGGACATCATCTAATCCAAAGCTAGAGTGCTTCAGAAAGTTTAAGTTGTTAAAGTGAAAATGTGAGCAGTGTTTCTCAAATGGTAAATGCATTCAAGCAATTGCATCTTTTCGTCAATGTGCAGTGTTATTTACATCATTTAGGGAAAATGCACACTTCATTAGAACTTTGTAAAACTTTGGGGTTTTTTTGTTCTAGCTTATTTTCTATCTCAAAACTGTGAAGCAAATTTAAGTTTCTCAGTTTTATAAGTGTTATTTCTCTTTTATATTTGATTATAATTTAGTTGTTCTGCATGGGAGTCAGAAAGGAATGAATTTAACAATAGGCAAAAAACCCAAGTTTTTAATAGCTCACTGTTTAAACATCCTTTCAGGAATGAGGGTGGAAACTTAGGGCAAATCAATTCTTCATTAAAAGAGGTTACAAACACTTGTACTCTAGAAATGGAAGGAGAGGGGAAAGGCCTTTGAAAAGATGCAGATCTGCTAACAGGATCTTAGGAAACCTCCACCTGTTCCATTGTGTGCTAAGGAAGAACAGGGTAGATGAGGTAATGGAGTAATATAGTTTAATTTCAAATATGGATTTTAAAAATTAAGGTAAACTATATGCAAGAAGTATTTGAACTGTGATTTCTGATGTTAGTTCAAAGCGTATCAAGTTTTTACAGAGATTACACAGAGCTCGGGGTGAAAGATCCAATTGTGTTGTCCAGATGCATGGCTACAGGGCATCTGGGGTCCTTGGGCATAACACAGGAGTGATCCCCAGCAGGAATAGGGAAGTAGCAGCACTAATAAATTGTTCAGGTCTCATCTAGAATATTATAACACTTGATCACCCTGATGAGGAAAGATTAACTCAAGCAACAACAGGTACAAAAGATGGTAATTAGAAGGAGAATCAGTTATACCAGAGATAACTATAAAAGAGCTTTAATTTTTTTTTATCCTAGTAAAGTGAAGAATAATGATTAGACCTTTTTGATCTCTAAAAACATGAAAAGGAGATGAGCGGCAAGAAAGCTATTTCAAGGACAGTTTTAGCAAAAGAACAAATTAATAAATTTTAATTCATGAATAAATTAGGCAGGATAGTTAGGGATGCAGAGAAGCTCTAGAATAACCTGCCAGATGTGTTTCTAAACAGTAAGAATTCAAATTCTGTTTGAATTCATCTGACTTTTCAGTAAACTGAATTTTACTAACATGGTAAAAGGCAATCTAGCTTTATTTTGTTGGCATAATTTTCTGATGATTTTGATAGTTACTGCTTCTTGGAAGGGTTTAATGAGAACAGGAGCTAGCAGGAGGATGGCACTAGTAATGTGGAGGATAAGAGAAAAGATAGGATTGGAGAGCAGGGCTCTTGGTGGGACCTTTGTAGGACTATTCCAAGAAAGCATTCCAGCTTAACACAAAATTGACTGTGAACAAATAAGCCTGGCCAGATCTGGTGCCACGTCTCTGCAGCAGGGAGTCCTTTTGCTGCCTGTGAGATAATTGTGGAAGTAGTGGGGTTGTCCCATTGCTGCATCCTCCTTTTCTTTTGTTCCCTTCTGAGAGATCTCAGAATGCCTTGTTAAATACCTTATTAATCTGGTTTTCATAAGGTGTCATCATCTTTCTTTTCATTGCAGTCATACCAGTGGAGATGTTGTGTTGTTATACAGCCCTTGCATCTGTGTTTCTATAGGGGTGTGCAGGGCTCTCAAATTGAAATAGTGGCGGCACTCAGCTGTGTGATGCTCCAAAGAGGTGATCTTCACACAGTTGTGACACTATGTGGTTAAGAGCTATTATGCTGTAGAACTCCCCTGTTCTGCAATGTGTAGCTAGTCTTCCACCACTGTGTTGTTAAGGATTGGTGTTTTGAAAGAATTTTAAAAGGCTGATGGCAATATTGCTCAGGTGAACAGAGAGCACTTGGAAGCTATGCATTCAGAGTAACACGAAGTCTCATTTTGGCATAGTACTGTGAAACTGAGAAACTCTTACTCTTCAATCATTATGTGAAAATCAGAAAGGTTGCTGGCATACCTGCCTTGTACCCAAATGTCTTTTATTCAGAATACCCAGTTTAGTGATGACACTGAGAGAGCCAGTCAGTATTTATACACTAAGGCAAGTTGTTCTCTCTGTATGTGCATCTTGGCCTTGCCAGCACCAAACTTTGTCCTTGCGAACAGATACACTTAAGCCATATCACTTCCTCCTGCACCTGCTGCTAATTGTAGCTTCAATGGGTTGCACTGCTGCCAAGTTAGCAAGTCTTCACAAATCAATTTGAAAGCAGCCTTACTCCACTTAGGAACTTAGCAGCTAATCACTGCTGCTCATTTCAGCTCTCTGAAGGGCCACTTGAAGGGCAGATTACTCTGCAGCAAAGCATTCATTGACTGCAGTTATGACCAGACTCTTGTGTAATTGAGCTGAGCTCTGTGGAGTAATGCAGATGAATCACTGCAGCATACTATTTTTACACCATGTTCAGCTTGTGTTTGCAACAAGAACTTGTTTGAAGCCTGAGAGGGTTTTTTAAAATTAAAAAAAAAAAAAAAAAGAGGAGGGGCACCAGTAATATATGCTAAAAGCAGTGCATAGCCACCTGTTATGTTACAGCTATGATGTGCTGCTCGTGCGAGGAGCTGCTCGTATGAGGTGCTGCTTTGGCTAAGCAGTTCAGATCTACATTTGCATTCTGATTTGATGCTGTTCTAACTTGATAGTGGTGCTCTTGTACCAACTTATATTACTCTTTTNAGTGATATATTATGCTGACTCTATGTGTAATGTGCTGAGTTTAGTGCACTGTCTAGTGAAAATATGCTTTTTGATTTAAGGGACCTCTAGGAATTCTTGTAGTAAGGGTAATGTTTTAGCATAGGTATGGCATAATGTCATAACAATAATATATGACAGTGGTGCAGATGGTTTCTGAAGTATTACAGGACGGAGCATACATATTACAGGGTGGAGCATGGCATTTCAGCAGGTACTATAGCATTGTTGCACAGGATATTGTAATTATTTGGACAGTGAAGGTACTTACTCTTAGAAACTGACAAGCTGTGCACATTGTGGAAAATCATTATTGTTCCTGAAGAAAGCAGAAGTGATACTTAACTTTCAGTAAAGTTGTACGGGAGACTGCTTTAACTAACTTCGTTAGAGAGACCTAAACAAACTTGTCTACTTTCTAATAAAACCCAAGTCATTCAAAATGAAAAATACAATACTGTCATAGAAATTATTTTCTTCTAAGTGCATAATAAAGCCAATAGCTGGCAGATGGTTGGGAAATTGTCTCTCTTGGGTGCCTCTCTGAAGTGCCAGTACACTAAAACATACAGTATAAAAGGAGGAAAGGGCTACAATCTCATGAGGATCATGGACACCATGTGGGGTAGGACATGCTTAAGAAGGACAGGCTGGCCTGGCGAGGAGGCAAAGTCTCTATTGCAATGGGAATGCATGGAGCCCTGCCTAAGGATGGGCAAAGAGTCGGTCAAGATCTTATGGGTCAGAATTAGAGGGTAGACTAATGGAAGTGACATCATGGTAGAACAAGGAAAGCCGAAGCCCACCTGGAGTTGAATCTGATAAAGAAGGCAAAGAAAAGTAGGAAAGGCTTCTATAGGTACAGAAGGACTGGGCGAAAATGTGGGCCTGCTGCTGACAGGGACAGGGGATGTGGTGACAGAGGGCATGGAAAAAGCCAAGATACTCAGTGTCTTCTTCACCTTGGTCTTCACTGCTAAGTCCGGCCTTAAGCAGTCCCTGACCCCAAGAGACAAGAAGGAAAGCCTGAAGCAAAGAAAACTTGTCCTCAGTGAAGGAGGATCAGATTAGGAAACATTTAAAAAAACTGGATGGACACAGGTGCATGGGACCTGATGGGATGCTCCTATGAGTCTGGAGGGAGCTGGCCAATGCCATTGCAAGGCTGCATGTGATTATCTTTAAAAGTTAATGCTGATCAGAGGAGGCTCCCAAGGACTGGAAGAAAGCAAATGTCACTCATATCCTCAAGATGGGCACGGAGGAGGAGCTTCCAGGGAACTAGAGGCTGGTCAGCCTCACCTCAGGCCCTGGGACGAGATGGTGGAGCAACTAATTGTGAAAAGAACTGTTTTCCAGCCACACAAAGGACAAGAAGGTGCTTGAGAGTGTGTGGTGTGGGTTTACAAAGGGGAAATTATGCTTAACCAAGCTGGTAGCCTTCTGGGAAGAGACGACTGGCTTGGTGGACAAGGGGAGAGCAGCAGCTGTTGTTTGTCTTGACTTCAGTAAGGCTTTCAGCTGTCTCCCACAGCATCCCCAAAGACAAAGTGGTCAAGTGGGGGCGAGGTAAGTGTCCAGTGAGATGGACTGAAAACTGCCTGCACTGAAAACCATCTGCAGTGCTGGGCTCCAAGGGTTGTGACCTGTGACACGAAGTTCAGCTGTAGGCCAGTCCCTAGTGGTGTGCCCCAGGGGTTGATACTGGGTCCAGTCCTGTTTAGTGTCTGTGTTAATGTCTGGGATGATGGTGCAGAGCACACACTGGGCAAGTCTGCAGACAGTAAGAATCCAGGAGGAGTGGCTGATACACCAGATGAGTGTGCTGCCATTTAAAGGAACCTCAACAGCCTGGAGATATCTCATGGCCTACAGGAATCTCATCCAGTTCAACAAAGGGAAATAACAAGTCCTGCACCAGGGCTGGAATAACCCCATGGACTCTTGGACTGACTGGCCAGAAAGCAGCTTTGGAGGGAAGGACCTGTTCATCCTGGAGACATGAAGTTAGACAAGAGCCAACAATGCACCCTTGTGGCAAAGACAGCCATGAGCACGCTGGGCTGCATGAGACAGAGCACTGGCAGCAGATCTGAGAGAGGTGGTCCTTCCCTTTTATGCAGCCCTTCTGCATTCAGCTGAGCTCCCCAGTATGAGAAAGATGTGCACGTACTGGAGCAAGTCCAGCACAGGACCATGAACATAATTAGTGGGCCTGGAGCATCTGCCATGTGAGGAGGGGCTGAGAGACTTGGGACTGCTCAGCCAAGAGAGGAGAATGCTTGGGCTGAGGGATTAGTGATGCAAATCTTATAATCGTGTAGAAATATCTACTGGGTATGAGTAAAGATGACTCTGGCAGGCTCTTCTCATTGGGGCCCAATGGAGGACAAGAGCAATAGGTTTGAAACACATGAAATTTATCAGAACTTAAAGCACTATTTTTGTAAGGGAGGACAGGCACTGGCACAGGTTGCCCAGAGAGGCTATGGGGTCTCCCTCCTTGGGGATATTCAAAACCCAACTGGAGACCTGAACAACCCACTCTAGTTGACTCAGCTCTGAGCAGGTAGCTGGACTTGATGATCTCTGGAGATGCCTTTCCATTTCAGCCATTTTGTGATTTTTGTGGTGGTCTGCGACCATCAGTTCTCATGAGTACATCTGAAGACTGTGGATTTACAAAACATGTACGAGTTTCCTTAGCTATTAAGCTTGTATTTTTTTTGTTTTGTAATGGTTAGTGTAGTTGTTAAGTCAATTCTGTAGAAACTATTCATGCTAAGAAAACCTAAAGAAATTAAATACAGGTATTAAAACATTCTTACTATCCTTAGGTGGTTATAATCAGTTGAAGAATTGGTTGTATATGATCAAACTCATGATATTTGAGATATATGTTTTGTTTGGCCTTTATTTCATTAGTTTTCTTATTGGACAGAATGAATATTCAGTTGGGAGGTATTGAAAATATAATAATAATAATGTTTGTTTTATATAGAAAGTGGAAAAATATTATGCTTTTGAGATCCCGGATGTTCCGGCAAAATCTGAATACTTAGAAGTTAAATATTCGGTGAGTATAATTAATCTGATGAAAGGCCATAACCTGCTTTCTTACCTAATGAAACATTTTATGATTTTACTAAAAAAATAAAAATAAAAAATGGCAGGATTTGATCTTTAGTAGCTAGTGGCTATACCTGTGTTGCAGTGTGCAGTTAGTTGCTCATTGTCTTGTAATTAAAAACAAGAGGTTAATAGCTAAGCTTGTGGTTTTAGTGTTAGCATTTGTATGTTGGTTAGTTCTTAACAAAAATAGTTCACTACCCAGGTGACGTATAACATATTGATTTGTTAGCGTGAGCTCTATTCATAGAAAGAAAGCATGAGTGGAAAAAATAGTTCCTAAAGCTACTGCATTCCTCCCACTTTCTCTCCCAATTATAATTTGCTTATTGATTTACAACAACTGATATTCCTAATCATCCCGCTTTATTTTTTTATCACCTTGCCACTGAATCAACTAATCAGCCAAACAACCCTTTAGCTGTACTGGATCAGGGCCCAGGTATTGTAAGATGTTTTAAATTACTTAGTACCCTTAAATGTTTTGTTGAATCCATGTCTAGAATACAGCTGATATCTCTGCTTATATGGCTGTTGCAAATAGCAGCTGGGTGAGCAAGACTTGTTGAAGAACTGTAAGATTGAGCAGCAAGGATGAAAAAAAAAAATCCCATGAGAACATCAATAGCTATTCTTAATTAGCAAAAATACTTGATTTGGTTTCAAATGTAAGAGACTCAGCAGTCGTGAACCTATTTGGTCAGTTGATGAAATAATGCCTTTTAAAACTTTTTTTTTTTTAATACTAGTTCTAGGTGAAAAAGCAGCATCCCATAGAGATTTGCTGGCCATCTCGAATTTTTCTTTAGCTGTGCAGAAACACTTTATCCAGCAAGATGAAAGCTGTAGCTATCTAATTAAGTTTACAACACAAGCAGTTTCTGTATTAAAATGGTCATTGAACATGGTTGTAGTCTTGGCTGCTCATGTTTTTCTCATACATTCAGTATGGATGAAGAACTTTTGCTTCAGTGCATTTTTACGTTACTATCCCGATTTTGTTATGCGCCTATTTAAGTTGAGTCAATAGTGTAATTTCTTCGATTACTCTGAGGTATTATAGGTTGAGGCTTTGCTTGTGGGAAATTACAGTGATTTCGGGCATTGTGTAGTTTTTAAAGATGCTGTCTGAATATAGCATGTCAACCTTAAGACCTCTGTGGGGTGAAATGACTCACTGCTTTCTGTTACTTGTTAGGCTGAATGCCCTCGGCTTCCCCAAGACCTGAAAGGACAAACATTTTCACATGTATTTGGAACTAACACATCTAGCCTGGAACTTTTCTTGCTGAGCAGGAAGATCAAAGGACCATGCTGGCTGGAAATAAAAAATCCACGTATGGTGGTTTTCATATGAAATACTTGGTTGCTGGAAGATTGGGGGGAGGAAGGGAATTTCAATTGTACTGATAAATTATCATTTTGTAAATTAACTTTGCAATTTATCTGTGTAACTTTAGTTATCTAGTACAAACTGTAAGTTAGTTTTCCTTTTTTTGAGTGAGAGCTCTATCCATATAAAGTAGCGCACTGTACAGGTGAGATTATAACTTTGGCAGTAAGAGGGAACTATGCAATGCCTAGCAGCTACTCTTTGGTGCATGCCCTAAAACCACGTATACTGAGTTAAAGTTAGTTTCCTGGAAATTTATTCTTCTTTCTTCTCTTGATAACTTAAGATTCATGGTTTTTATGCAAATATGTCTTTTTAAGAACAGACCACTGCTAGGTGGCTTTTTTGTCAGTGTATTAGGGATTTTTTTTTTTTTTTTTTTTGCTACTTAGAAAAGTTTGTGATGCAGAGAGCTTTTTTAGTTTGAAATCCTTTCTGCCTCATGAGTGGGATGCACTGCTTACAGGTGGTTGTTGCTGTATTTTGGCTTGGTTAGAGCCCTTTATTTGATGTGTGCTATGGGAACACACACGTAGGAAGCTGATCATATTGGACAAAGTTACATCTATTAGTGCAATCTCCTTGGGGCACTTGGAATTTATAGTATTGAACATTGACACCAGGAGGATTCTCCTCTTCAGCACCTCGCACAGTCACTGACAAAGCTGAAACTAGTAAGGATTTCAAGCTGAAATAGACAAGACAGATCCCTGACTGCTAGAAGATGGATTAGCTCAGATGGGTTTTCCACCAGACATTGTCAAGTGTCAGTGTGCTTCCTGGCACTGATTTTAAAGGCCTAAGGGTGGTTTTTCGTCTGCGCTTTTCACCCAAGAATTGACCTTGTGTTTCTTTGGCATTTTCTTTCTTCACCTGAAAACAGTCCAGAGCTGTTTTGTTCCTCATATCCAGTACAACAAATGTTATGGCAGTGATAACTAACAGCTCAGGCAGTGTTCAGTTTTTCTTGATGCTGATGTGTGTTATCTCTACCATACCTGAGCTCAGATACTGATTCCAGCCCAGAGTTCAGTGGTAAACTAAGGGAGCTCTTTTTTTTCTCATTCTCTTATCTCCATTACAGCCTTCAGGTTCCAGAGAGCATCTGTATCTTGATATCAGAATTGTTTATTTCAAAACTGTGCCCACTCTGTTGAAAACTGTTTATTAAGCTGGCTAGTTATGCAGATTTCTGTAGTTGTTGCACTGGATTTTGTGCCCCAAAGCTGATTTTTGTGTGTATATGTCTAGTTTACCAGAAGGTTCTTGCCTTCTTGTGTAGTGTCCCTTCCAGTCTCAGGGATAAGAAGTATACCTGGAAAGTTGAGAATAAGTAAGTCTCGAACCATTTGATCAGACTCCTACAGCTTCTCTAAAAATAGTCATCACTATTCATAATGAAACAGTCTTTGCAGTTTAGTATCAGTGCTAGAGATCACCAGAGCTTTTCTAGAGCAGTAGTCTCCTATGCACCCCGTCAGTAAAAGGTTGAGCATGTACCCCAAATATAGATATTTATTTATAAAATATATGTACTACTTTTCTAGTATATTATGTACATTGTAAAATAAACACAAAAATAGAAATAAAAAAAAAGTATGAGGTATGTGAAACACTTAAAAAAGTATTTTATTTATTAACATTAGAAAAAAATATTTTCTTCCCACACCCTAGTGGATTGTCTTGTGCATCCCCCAGGGNTGCTTTTCTGAAATCAAGATAGACCACATCTACTGCTTTGCCATCATCTATCCACCTGGAAATGTCCTCATAAAAGGCTATCAGGTTGGTCAAGCATGACTTCCCCTTGGTGAAGTTCCGGTACAACAAATGTTATGGCAGTGATAACTAACAGTTCAGGCAGTATTCAGTTTTTCTTGATGCTGATGTGTGTTATCTCTACCTTGCCTGAGCTCAGATACTGATTCCAGCCCAGAGTTCAGTGGTAAACTAAGGGAGCTCTTTTTTTCCCATTCTCTTATCTCCATTACAGCCTTCAGGTTCCAGAGAGCATCTGTATCTTGATATCAGAATTGTTTATTTCAAAACTGTGCCCACTCTGTTGAAAACTGTTTATTAAGCTGGCTAGTTATGCAGATTTCTGTAGTTGTTGCACTGGATTTTGTGCCCCAAAGCTGATTTTTGTGTGTATATGTCTAGTTTACCAGAAGGTTCTTGCCTTCTTGTGTAGTGTCCCTTCCAGTCTCAGGGATAAGAAGTATACCTGGAAAGTTGAGAATAAGTAAGTCTCGAACCATTTGATCAGACTCCTACAGCTTCTCTAAAAATAGTCATCACTATTCATAATGAAACAGTCTTTGCAGTTTAGTATCAGTGCTAGAGATCACCAGAGCTTTTCTAGAGCAGTAGTCTCCTATGCACCCCGTCAGTAAAAGGTTGAGCATGTACCCCAAATATAGATATTTATTTATAAAATATATGTACTACTTTTCTAGTATATTATGTACATTGTAAAATAAACACAAAAATAGAAATAAAAAAAAAGTATGAGGTATGTGAAACACTTAAAAAAGTATTTTATTTATTAACATTAGAAAAAAATATTTTCTTCCCACACCCTAGTGGATTGTCTTGTGCATCCCCCAGGGTTCATGCATGCCATTTTGGAGACCACTGCTCTATAGAGTACTAGTTGAAGCTCTGGCTGTTAAGATATTGGAGATGAAAGGAAAAAAAGTGTTAAGCAATTGGATCACCTGTCTTTCTTTGGAGGAATCATCAGTGTTTTATAAATGAAAATATTTCAGTCAGTTACCTGTTTGCATTTACAGCAAGGAAAAATAGGGAAGGTAAAATATGTGGGTTTCCCCAGAGAGGTCAAATAATTTTGGAGGAAGTAAGATAACCAGGTCTACCAATAGCTGTCTTCAAAAGTTTAATCCCTCAGAAATGTAAACTCTGCTTCTTTCTGACTGCATGTAGTGAGTTCAGTCAGTAGCATCTTTTCTGAATGATCACTTTTTTAAAGCAAGTGAAGAATTACAGATCAAAATATTCAAATGATAGTGGGTGGTGAACTTGTATTTGCCCCCTTCTCCCCCAATCCATCTATAGAATTTTTTGGCTCTTGTACTCTTTATGCCTGAATAGCTTTCTGTGACCCCCTTACATTTTAGGATAGCTTATACTGCCAGGGTAGGATGAACTCTCTTTTGTATCATCTCCTTATTTCCATAATCGTGTTTCTGAAGGACTGTATCTATATGAATTATCCAGTTCATTTCAGTCAGTCATATGTTCTTGTTCTCATTGAGTCAAAATTCTTTTGATTAGCACTTTGCCTGCCTTTTATGTAGCATTTAAGAAATTTCCATGTAAGTGGAAGTTTCACATGTACTAATTTTATTTTTTATGAAGCCTTTTCCCCTTGGACTGACTACAAGATTAGATGCTAAGAGGTAGTATATTAATTTAGATGGAGTTACGCTCACTTAGTTTATAGCTTTCTCCACTATGACTTTGTATAAAGCTGCCTGAAATATTTTTTTACATTACACATCTGCCCAGGGAGTTACCAAAATTGGGCAGGATTAGTCTGGATCTTGAACTATCCCACAAGGGCAAAACATTAAAGGGACGTGCTCTGTGCAACAGTGCCATTAGAGAAGCCTTACCTGTGATTCCCAGAAGAATGAAGCTGATTCGTGGTGTTTCCTCAGAGCCTTCAAATCAGTCTGTCAGCTGGTGTAAGGTGGAGGCTGTGGCCATGAAGCCTGGCTTGGTGAACGTGGTTAAAGATCTTTCTTCTCCTCCTCCTCCTCTTGTGGTCATGTCCATCAGCATGAAGACCACTCAGAACCCAAAGACTCACCAGAACGAGGTAAGTAGGCTGCTCTCATTTTGGTTTGGTTTTGATCTTTTCTAAGTCTTGGAAGAACTTCACCTGATAAAACATGTCTAAATATATTTACTGTTGAATAAACTTTCTGTGTTGTGGGCTTTCCAGTGAAATTTTTACTGGGGTATCACCAGCGTGAGAACTGTGGGAGCAGGGGGTCTGTCTGGTGAGAATGTTTACTGTGACAGTGGATCCTATGTATTTTTTCAAGCCTTATATATTGTCTGTTGTCCATAATGGTTATAAATGAAACTGTCTTAGAACAGCTCTTAATGGATTTTTTTTTTTTCTTTTTTTGGTAGAGCTTATCATAGGTCCTAGGTAAAATGACTAGGTTTTTCTGCTGATAAAACTCATTTTGGAATAGAATGAGAATTTGGTCTAAATTTTATGGCACCTACTATTCTGCTGTGAGATCTTTCCTTTTCTCAGGAAGGAGGGGAGATGTAGGTGACCACTCTCAGATGTGGACTGCAGACCACAGTGTGTAGTTA
>VZTO01019718.1:13183-33701 GCA_013400615.1 Syrrhaptes paradoxus
TTTTTTGGGTGGTGGGGTTTTTTTTTGTTTTGTTTCTTGGGTTGTTTTTTTTTTTACTTCTTTCTGTAGCAGTAATGGCCTAGAACAGATAAGTGACAAAGTTCCATCTCCCAGGCAGGCTTTTCTCCCTATTTTTAACTTCACTGGTTACTGACTTTTTATTGAAGACTTAACTGAAAAAAATCTTAGTTTGAGAAGATACGAAGTAATGCTGCTCTGTACAGTTTCCTCTAATTTTTATCAGTTTTATTTCATCATGTGTTCTCTTGGACTACCTTCTTCATTAATTTAGACCATTTATTTACTGTCACTTAATTATTTTTCAGTTCAGCTATTGTAAACAGAATTTAAAAAACAAATGTCACATTTATAAACAAGTTTTCTTAGTGAAAAAAAACCTCTCGCAGCAGTGTTGATAAGATCAGCTAAACCTTGTGATTCAGACCCCATCAGAAGTGATGAAGAGTGCTAAATGCTTGTTGAGAGGCTTGTTCTTCAGTAGCTGTGGACCACAGTTTTAATCTCCAATTATATAACCTTAGTTATGACTGATTAAAAATTGTTAAATACTTAACTAATTACTTAGTTATCTTAAAGACAAGTTTTCACATAAGACCAGCCATTTAGAATTAGAGGTTAGTTTTTCTTAGCTCCCTTTGTTGTGGATGGATGCTTATGGGGAGTGTACGATTAAGAATATATGTGCAAGAACAAATGTAATTTTTTTTGCAGTTGTTTCCAAGCCAAGCGATTGCATTTTTCCTTATGACTTCAAAGAAGTTATTAAAAAGAAGGTAATTTTGTTAGCTTTCTAATTACAGTACCTTTTAAAAAATGAACTTCATGTTGTGGGTAAGTTGTATAAGAGAAATATTCAAAGGAATGGCATGATTATTTCATCAGTTTTCCACTCTACAAACCTAAATCCAGGTATTTATTCTGTGTTGCTTGTGAAAAGAGGTGTGTGCTCTGTGTGGTTCAGTAGTGCTACTAGTTACACTAGTAAAGTAGACGGGGTGTTAGACAAGAAAGTTGGAAAGGTTTTGCACAGAGGCTAAAATTGTGATTAATTTTCGTTATACCTGACTATGTACTCGTAGTAAACTGGGAGAAGTTTTTTCTTCTTTCCTTGGAGAGCAAAGTCTGTCCAAATTTAGAATACGTAATTTCTAAAGGGCACTGGGAGAGCTGACAGAATACTAATGTAACCTATTTTTGTTTTTCCTCTGTTTCTGTGTGATTTTAAGCCTGTGAGTGAAGGATGCACACGGAGCATTTTCCTGGTGTGCTTGATTCTTAGGAGGCTCTTAAAAATATCACTAGACACCTGCATACAAAAGCAAAATGGAAAAAAGCCTCTGAGAAAAGCTTTCTGTGTCTATAGGAGTGAGAACAAAAAGCCTTGAATTATGGAAGGAAAGGGAGAACTGTGGTGCTTTATTATTGTCTTGTAACTAGTAGGGGAGAGGAGATGTTTCCATTTTAAACTTATTGGGTCATTGAAATCAGGTGCTCTCTTGCTCCTTTCAGAATGCTAAAATAGAAATTGCTGCAACAGAGAGAACACTGCTGGGTTTTTTCCTTGCAAAGATTCACAAAATTGACCCAGATGTTGTTGTGGTGAGTAGTTCTGAGACTTTGAGAGTTAAATTAAACCATATTGTCAGTTGGTCAGCTTTGTTCTTTTTCTTTTGTCCCCTTATAGGGTTTTTTAATGTTTATCTTAGACTGCCTTGTGAATTGAATTTGTTTATAAGACAGCAGGTATACTTTGATACAAAGATGATACAGAATTTTACCTGACAGCATTTTATACATCCTATTATTGCCCATAATATCTCAAATAGGCAGTATTTCCATAGTGCCTGAAACAAGTATTTTTTCTTTACTCAGAAAGATAAAACAGAACAAGAAACCCTTGTGATTTTCTTGGAAAATGGGAACTCTTGTTATACTTAAGAGTCTGTTTCAGTTCAGGTGCTCATATAATTTCTGTCATCATTTAGATAGCTTTTATGCTGTAAGTCAAAATGATAACCTATACAAATTCATGGGATCTGAGCAAAGTTTTGATAGAAACATTCTTATGTTTTCTAATGTATTGGCAGTTGATGATTTATTATAATTACTTATTTTTTTGTTATGTTTAATTAATGTACAGTCCTGATTTTCATTTAATGAAATGTTGAAGACAATTTGAAGTTCATTATAAATCTGAGGTTGGTTACATATAACTTGTTATTCTTCTATAGGTAAATACAAATAATTAAGTGGTGGGAACAGAATGAAATGAGCAGTCAAATTCCTGATGTTTTCAGCTTCCTGTGGCTGATATCCAGTATTTGCCCTGTGAGCTGAGCTTCCCGGTTGTTATGGGAAGGAATCAGGGGAAGCACTGCAGCCAGTGGTTTTAAACTGAAAATGCCAATAGTAAAGGTGTGAGAGCTCTGATCCTAAAAACAGCAGAGCCATGTTAGTGGCAGTTTAATTTGCACCTGGTTTAATTAGTGCTGTTGAAAAACGTGCTGTATCAATATAGGTAGGACCCCTCTGCTATGGCTGTAATGCTGCTGCTGATTTTAAGGACCTTCTTCTGTAGCACAGTATTGTGCTACACAGATGTATCTGATATGGTGAACCTGCAGTTCCTGGTGACTGACTGGTCCACAGAGACTTTGGTTCATCAGGGGAGCATTTTGCTTTCAGCTGAGATTACAGGCCAGTGTCATCAATGTTTTTAGCATTGTGCAAATGTTGCTGGAATACTTTGATACATAAAATATTGGTTGCAAGATCTTCGTGTCCGGATTTAACAACTATGCTTGTTGTAGTATCAAAGGAAAAAAATATATTATTTTGATGTCTGTATTGAGACCTTCATGGAAAGAGAAAAGGAATAGCTACGTTTGTGTGCTGTACAAAGAATGTTGTTGGGTTTTTTAATAGAAAGCTTTAAATCCTAATCTTTGGTATCAAAGCATAAAGCTGAATTGTGTGTGCTATGAGCCAGTTATAGAGCTGATTTTGGTATTCTGCTGAACAGCATTGTTAAGTGTTAAGACTAATGAGTACTGTTGATGAACATTCTCTTAGAAAGTGCTTTCTGTGAGAGAGATAATGCCATCAATTAGTTGGAAAAAACCACAAAGGGCAGAGGAATACTGAGTGTGTGAAAGTAAGTCTTTCAATTTGCATTAGTTGTAACCTTTTTTTGTTATTTTTCTTGTTTCAAGGTTCATAATCTTTATGGATGTCCAGTATTACCCAAATTGNTGGAATACTTTGATACATAAAATATTGGTTGCAAGATCTTCGTGTCCGGATTTAACAACTATGCTTGTTGTAGTATCAAAGGAAAAAAATATATTATTTTGATGTCTGTATTGAGACCTTCATGGAAAGAGAAAAGGAATAGCTACGTTTGTGTGCTGTACAAAGAATGTTGTTGGGTTTTTTAATAGAAAGCTTTAAATCCTAATCTTTGGTATCAAAGCATAAAGCTGAATTGTGTGTGCTATGAGCCAGTTATAGAGCTGATTTTGGTATTCTGCTGAACAGCATTGTTAAGTGTTAAGACTAATGAGTACTGTTGATGAACATTCTCTTAGAAAGTGCTTTCTGTGAGAGAGATAATGCCATCAATTAGTTGGAAAAAACCACAAAGGGCAGAGGAATACTGAGTGTGTGAAAGTAAGTCTTTCAATTTGCATTTGTTGTAACCTTTTTTTGTTATTTTTCCTGCTGCAAGGGTCATAATATTTATGGATTTGATCTGGAAGTGATGCTTCAAAGAATTAATGTGTGCAAAGTCCCTCACTGGTCCAAGATAGGTCGACTGAGGAGGTCCAATATGCCAAAGCTTGGGGTAATAAGATTGCTCAAGTCTTTTAAGTCCCTTGATGTT
Source organism: Syrrhaptes paradoxus (assembly GCA_013400615.1). Classification (NCBI taxonomy): domain Eukaryota; kingdom Metazoa; phylum Chordata; class Aves; order Pterocliformes; family Pteroclidae; genus Syrrhaptes; species Syrrhaptes paradoxus. Next base: position 17,088 of record VZTO01019718.1, read on the forward strand.
GCATGTAATTAAAAATGAATTAATTTTGCTGAGGAATTGTAAATGTGACACTGATGTGTTTTGACTGTTGGTCATGCTGGATTTCGTGTATCGCAGATGAGAAATGATGAGTGTTTATATGACTTTTATTACAGTAATAAGCTAAACTAATTTTCAAGTTACGCTAATTTAGTTTACATATCTCAACTAGACAATGGCAATGACAGAGTAATTGCAGTAGTCTTTACTGTAACAGTCTTTGTCTGCTATAGCTGTAAAATGAGAAAATGTAATTTGGATTGATTGGTGAATCATCCCATAAAGAGCTGTGAAGTTAATAATTCTGTAGTCTTTAGTATGCATTTGTTCAGAGGACAATGTGTGAGGTTTGGAGTATGAAGTGTTTTTGCCTGTTCCTGTCCTTCCTAGAGACCAAGATGAGTATTTGTGTGTAGTTTGTTCTGTGACTTCTTCATTCTGCTGTTAGTACAAAAAATAACCTCAGAGAAAAATGAAATCAACACCCATGTTATTGTTGGGACTATTCTAATTAAAGAAGAAAAATGCATGACAGTTTAAGAATTAAGGACTAACTATTAATGAGAATTAATATCCATGGATTCTTTTAGGGCATAATTATAAAGCTTGAGTATTAGTGTTATTTAGTAGAGTATTTGAAGTATTTAGTGACCAGCTGACTTCATTGAATCCTATAAGCATATATTTTGGATAGATGGTCTTTGTTAATGTTTGTATGTTTCATTTTGTTTGGGTTTTTCTCTCCTTGTGTGATATGGTTAAGGGTCGAGGAGGGTTTGCTGAAAGGAGTGCTGCCTGCGGTCGAATGATCTGTGATGTAGAAATTTCTGCTAAAGAATTAATTCGATGCAAAAGTTACCATTTGTCTGAACTGGTCCATCAGATTTTGAAAACAGAAAGGACAACAATTCTACCAGAGGAAGTTCGAAATATGTACAGGTATGTTGCTGATTTGTGTTTTTAATACTTCACTGGAAAGCGGAGGAGCTATTTAGTTTCCTGATATTCAATTTCATGCTTGCTTATTTGATTTGTCATGGAGATGCTGACTTAGCATACTGGTATTTGAAAATAAAAATGTTATCTTAACAGTATTTTATAATGCTTCAACTTATTGGTGGGTGGGTGGTGGCTTATTATGTGTGAAGCAAATTGATTTGTGAGAGCATTGGTTTAGATACGCTAATAGGATATGCAAGCTTGAGAGTTATTGTTTGCTTTTTTGTTTTCAAATAAAAGAGGTTGCTACATAATTGAACACTGGTGTACTACAGATGCCACGTGTTCCATACAGCATATAGGTCTAAACTACTACAGAGTACATAGGAACTTGATTTTACTTTACTAGGCCACCCTGCTTCTTTTCTCAGTGATTCTCCTCACTTAATATTCATGCTGGAAAACACCTGGACAGATGCCAAGTTCATTCTCCAGATCATGTGTGAGCTGAATGTTCTGCCACTGGCCCTTCAAATAACAAACATCTCTGGGAATGTCATGGTAAATTTTTTTTACCGTCCCACAAAAACAATCCTTTGTTTTCTGTCTTTGATTTGCTAGTTTTAATTTGTGAACTTGTAAATTTGTAAACTGTGTAAATTTGTAAAAAAAAAAACTGTAATTGAGAATATATGAGGATNAGCATAAAGCTGAATTGTGTGTGCTATGAGCCAGTTATAGAGCTGATTTTGGTATTCTGCTGAACAGCATTGTTAAGTGTTAAGACTAATGAGTACTGTTGATGAACATTCTCTTAGAAAGTGCTTTCTGTGAGAGAGATAATGCCATCAATTAGTTGGAAAAAACCACAAAGGGCAGAGGAATACTGAGTGTGTGAAAGTAAGTCTTTCAATTTGCATTTGTTGTAACCTTTTTTTGTTATTTTTCCTGCTGCAAGGGTCATAATATTTATGGATTTGATCTGGAAGTGATGCTTCAAAGAATTAATGTGTGCAAAGTCCCTCACTGGTCCAAGATAGGTCGACTGAGGAGGTCCAATATGCCAAAGCTTGGGGTAATAAGATTGCTCAAGTCTTTTAAGTCCCTTGATGTTGCATGTAATTAAAAATGAATTAATTTTGCTGAGGAATTGTAAATGTGACACTGATGTGTTTTGACTGTTGGTCATGCTGGATTTCGTGTATCGCAGATGAGAAATGATGAGTGTTTATATGACTTTTATTACAGTAATAAGCTAAACTAATTTTCAAGTTACGCTAATTTAGTTTACATATCTCAACTAGACAATGGCAATGACAGAGTAATTGCAGTAGTCTTTACTGTAACAGTCTTTGTCTGCTATAGCTGTAAAATGAGAAAATGTAATTTGGATTGATTGGTGAATCATCCCATAAAGAGCTGTGAAGTTAATAATTCTGTAGTCTTTAGTATGCATTTGTTCAGAGGACAATGTGTGAGGTTTGGAGTATGAAGTGTTTTTGCCTGTTCCTGTCCTTCCTAGAGACCAAGATGAGTATTTGTGTGTAGTTTGTTCTGTGACTTCTTCATTCTGCTGTTAGTACAAAAAATACCCTTGGAGAAAAATGACATCAACACCCATGTTATTGTTGGGACTATTCTAATTAAAGAAGAAAAATGCATGACGGTTTAAGAATTAAGGTGTAACTATTAATGAGAATTAATATTCACATACACTGAAAGATACCATGGATTCTTTTAGGGCATAATTATAAAGCTTGAGTATTAGTGTTATTTAGTAGAGTATTTGAAGTATTTCGTGACCAACTGACTTGATTGAATCCTATAAGCATATATTTTGGATAGATGTTCTTTGTTAATGTTTGTATGTTTCATTTTGTTTGGGTTTTTCTCTCCTTGTGTGATATGGTTAAGGGTCGAGGAGGGTTTGCTGAAAGGAGTGCTGCCTGCGGTCGAATGATCTGTGATGTAGAAATTTCTGCTAAAGAATTAATTCGTTGCAAAAGTTACCATTTGTCTGAACTGGTCCATCAGATTTTGAAAACAGAAAGGACAACAATTCTACCAGAGGAAGTTCGAAATATGTACAGGTATGTTGCTGATTTGTGTTTTTAATACTTCACTGGAAAGCGGAGGAGCTATTTAGTTTCCTGATATTCAATTTCATGCTTGCTTATTTGATTTGTCATGGAGATGCTGACTTAGCATACTGGTATTTGAAAATAAAAATGTTATCTTAACAGTATTTTATAATGCTTCAACTTATTGGTGGGTGGGTGGTGGCTTATTATGTGTGAAGCAAATTGATTTGTGAGAGCATTGGTTTAGATACGCTAATAGGATATGCAAGCTTGAGAGTTATTGTTTGCTTTTTTGTTTTCAAATAAAAGAGGTTGCTACATAATTGAACGCTGGTGTACTACAGATGCCACGTGTTCCATACAGCATATAGGTCTAAACTACTACAGAGTACATAGGAACTTGATTTTACTTTACTAGGCCTCCCTGCTTCTTTTCTCAGTGATTCTCCTCACTTAATATTCATGCTGGAAAACACCTGGACAGATGCCAAGTTCATTCTCCAGATCATGTGTGAGCTGAATGTTCTGCCACTGGCCCTTCAAATAACAAACATCTCTGGGAATGTCATGGTAAATTTTTTTTACCGTCCCACAAAAACAATCCTTTGTTTTCTGTCTTTGATTTGCTAGTTTTAATTTGTGAACTTGTAAATTTGTAAACTGTGTAAATTTGTAAAAAAAAAAACTGTAATTGAGAATATATGAGGATGAATTTTTTTTGTGATGAGTGTGAGAGTTTGATGATCTAGTCAAGTAATAATGTAAAACTTACATAAAAATATCACATTTGAGTTTCATGCATGGTAATGGTACAGAATAGTAGTAATGCTATGTGAACTGAAAAATAGTTAAAAGACGTTGCTTAGTCTATTTTTGTATGTCAGTGTTTTCTATGCTATGCTTTGAATTTTGGTTTTTTTGCTCCTCTGTATAGTCAAGGACATTGATGGGTGGACGATCTGAACGTAATGAGTTCTTGCTGCTTCATGCATTTCATGAAAAAGACTACATAGTGCCAGACAAACAAGTTTTTAAAAAGCCTCTGCAGAAAATGGTGGGTCCAGTTTTTCACTTTCTAAGAATTTTTATTAAAAAGAAAAAAACATTCTTCTATCTTTTGTATATTACTGTTCTGTGAGAGCACAGAAAACCCAAACAGCCAGTTTTAGATAATGTTACAGTTTATGATTAATTTAAAAAAATGTTGTTGACTTGATAATGGAGAAATATATGGTTTAAAGGGACAGTGTAACACCTTTTCCATTGTATCACAGACCTATGGAAACTCACTTGCCCTTTTAGTTTAAAATTCAAATAAGCTAAGTGCTTGGCTGTGTGGGGATATATTGAAGAAGAAGATAGTCTGTGTTGTTTAATAGATGCACATTTGCCCTACAATTATTTTGCTGATAAATAGTGTTTCAAGTATAATTTACGAGGTAAATGATTTGAGAATGTGGATAAAATATCCAAGGGTGTTGAAAAACGATATTCCTTTGGATAATACCCATGTAAATACAGAAATATCTCTATGTTAGTAAATAAATTAAAATTTGAGAATGTATTTGTATTTCACTATATTTTGCTTTTTAGTTTTAGATAAGTTCAGCAACAATTTCCAAAGCAGTAAGGTTTTTTTTTTTGTTGTATTGTTGCATCAAAGCAGTGCTGGAATTTTAAATAATTCAGAATAACATTGAACAACTGCGAGAAAAATTCTTGGTACAATGAGACAAATAGCAAAATACTCTTTAGGTTAGTGATAATATTTTTATTTGTTTCATTAAAGCTTAGCCATCGTATTTCCAAAAATGAGAGTTTTATTTTAATTGGGCAATAATACTTCTCAGTCATAAGTTTATTTTTTTTTCCTAGTGTTGACTTTTACAGCCAGACAGAAAATACATACTAGTGCTATGCTGAATGATGACAATTCCTTAAGGTCTTTGTAGTCTCTTGTTAGCAGTTTGTTCCTATAGGAGTTGGTTTGAATACTGTTTTGACATGTAGAGGGCTTTAATAAGGATGATGATGAAAACGCCATGTTTTGCATGTATTTTAAAAGGAACTCTATGCACTGTCTCCCAATTTCATATTTGATTTGCCAAAAATAACTCCTCCAACATTATAGAAATCTTGAACACTAGATAATGACTTTCTTAAATGCCAAATGTAGGTGGATGAAGATGAAGATTTTGAAGATCAGAATAAATCAAAGATAGGGAAAAAGAAAGCAGCATATGCTGGGGGCTTAGTCTTGGATCCCAAAGTCGGTAAGATGTGTCAATTTCCTTTCTTCTATGAAGTTAGAGACAGGTAGGTTATACTAATGCAGAGGGGTTACCATGGGCAATCTCTGTATCTTGTTAGAGTTTGGTGTGGTGGGGGGAGCGGCAGTTGTGTACAAGAAATTCCCAACATTGTGTAATTGCTTATTCTTGGGATGGCTTTTTTCAGATTTTAGTGAGAAGATTATGGTCTTGCAAGGAATTAGAACTGTACATCTGTGTATAATTTTCTAATGGACACGTAAGTTTTCTTTCAGTTTCTCCTCTATGTGGGGAAAACTGTACAAGTGTCCTATAGTAACACAGAAGCTATCTGTTCAACTCTGGTGAGTTAATGGGGTTGGATCGTTCCACTTCTGACAGCTTTCTGCAATGGGTAGCAGAGTGTCTCAACAGCTACCTGAAGGGATTTAGAGGCTCCAAATGTGGTACAATGTATTACTGTCACTTAAATATTAATTGTGGAGTTGGATGAAGTCCTTAGGTAGACCGAGTAATTATGACTTTTTTGTTTTAAACTCTGTTTTAGGTTTTTATGACAAGTTTATTTTGCTTCTCGACTTCAACAGCTTGTACCCATCAATTATCCAGGAGTTTAACATCTGCTTTACCACAGTGCAGCGACTGTCATCGGAAGCACAGAAAAGGGCAGAGGTTTGTGTGTGTGCTTTGACATGTGACTTAAGTTACAGTGTCTTAACTTCAGTGTGTTTTCTGTGAATCATCTTTTTAAGAAACTGTTCTTTTTTCACTGTTGATTTTTTTTTTTTCTTCTCACACTGTTGTGGTGTGAACCCACTTGTCTAGCAGTAAACACAGCACAGCCACTTGCTCATCCTCCCCCTTCCTGGGAATGGGGAGAGAAAGGGGAAAAGGGAAAAGAGACTCGTGGGTTGAGATAAGAACAACTGAGTAACTAAGCTACAAAAGAATTGAAAATAATAATGATGATAATAATAATATACAAATGAGTATAATAATGTACAAAATATACAGTGAAACTGCTCACCACNCTGGCACAGCAGAGAAGCCGAAAAGTCCTTGACTGTCCTGGCAGCAACTGTAAACATCAGTATGTTATCAGCCTTCCCCTCAGCACAAATCCAAAACATAGCCTTACTCTAGTTACTATGAAGAAAGTTAACTCCGTCTCAGCTGAAACCAGGACACACACTTACAAAGAAGTGATTATTGTTTAAAGATGGATCGTAGTAAGTTTGGGTTTGGGCCTTTTTGAATATTGTATGTATATCATCTTCCTTTCAGTAATACTCTCTTAGAATCTTGGTAAGTTCTCTCCTATCTAAATAAAATCTCTATCCTCTTGAATCAAGATTTTTAGTCAGCCTCTCTTAGATCTTTTCAGCCCAGGTCCTCCTAGGGATTTCTGAGCCCCTTGACCAATTTGATTTATATCATATAGAAGGTTCTTAAAGTCAGTTTGCCATAGAATTCATTCCAACATACCTGAATGAGGGAGACAGAAGTCTCATGCTTCTGCCTGAGGGAAAGAATGCAATATGAGCTCAACCCCTATTAGACATCACAAAAACTATGTGTGTGTCTTGGGGGTGTGTTTCAGGGAATGATACTGTGACTGTGTCAGCTGTGGGACTAGCTTCACTGAAATTCATGCTGTTTAATACAGCATTAAGCTGTATTAAACCCAACTGAAAAACCTTCTGAAGGTGTAGTTCCGTGTATTGTTTTCTCAGCAGCTGTGTTGGCCATAGCTTGTCCATGGCTGCTTATTTTCATTTCCTCGGTGCTGGCACATTTGTCGGTGGAGCTGTGCTGTAAACTGAAGCAGTGAGCTGGTAAAGTCTAAAGGTTAAACCTGAGGCTTTTATTTTTAACTGGGATCAGCTCACAGGTTGGGATTAGTGTGTTGTCTGTAGGTAGTTATGGGATACAGTTGGTCCTTTAACAACAACTAAAGCATCAGTACCACAGCAGAAATTAGGAAAACAGTATGTGGAACTCTGTCAGTAAGTTCCTCCAAACTCTGTGGCTTTACCCAGCTTTCTAAAGTGAGCATGCTCTAGAAACTAAGCTAAAGTTTGCAAACTGAAGCAGATAATTTTGATTTATATCATATTATGATATTTAATCAGGTTTTGGTGTAATTTCTTGTTTTGCTTCTTCCCAGCCTGCTTTACTAAATTTACCAGCCTCATAGTGTCTCTCTTGCCCTTTCTCTGTATATTTCTGTCTCTTTCATTATGCTTCAAATTTCTATCCATTTTGCTGAGAAACCATTTCTTTGGTTATGGTAACAAGAATGTGTGCTTTCTGTTTAGTTGTTGTGCTTGGGGTGGAGTTTTCATTCTGTTGTTACTGTCAGTTTCACTTTTGTTGGTTATCTGATTTGAAGTATCAGTTCTGCTGAGCATGTGCTCCATTTTACAGTTTTGAACATCAAAAATACTTCTACAAGAGTAAAAAAAGGATGGATTATTTCAGCAGGGAAAGAATTGCTTGTGTGTATGCTTTTATTTATATTTTTTCTATCTGTCTATATATGCCTATGTATCTATATGCACACATATACTTAGGTATATACTTTTATTTATATGTATTTTTAATATAAAAATATACATATTTAATAATACATAATACACATGCCTGTGCACACACACGTATATATACACACACATGCCTCTGTGTGTGTATTTTAAAAAAAAAATCTTCCTGTCACTGGTCCATGTCTTTTTTGGGTTTCTTCCAAACAGAGACAGTCCCCCAGCAGGGACTAATTAATACAGTTATATACCACAAAAATCCTCTCATGCTTATTGTTCTAAACTGTGCTTTGAGTGCTTTGCAGGAGTAGATACAAGCTGTGTGTTTTGAGGTTCTTTTTTCCCCAAGCTTTTCACTTAGCACATTAAGATCTAATCTTCAAATAAAACAAATAAGCAGTTGTGATCATTTGATAGGTTGAAGAAGAGGATGAAATTCCAGAACTTCCAGACCCATCTCTAGAAATGGGTGTTTTGCCTAAAGAAATCAGAAAACTGGTGGAGAGAAGGCGCCAAGTTAAACAGCTAATGAAACAGCCAGATTTAAATCCTGACCTTTATTTACAGGTGCGTTTTATAGAACTCCTTTGATTTTCTCCTACTCCCCTTAAGTGCACTGATCAGCCTTGCAGAATAGGCATGATTAGTGGTGAGCAGTGATTGTAATGTGCTTTACTCATAGCCCATCACTGCTGCAGACTATATAAAAAGCTGTGAATGTAATTGTGAACATTAAGTTTTGTTCTCTGTTGGCTATGGTTGTCTCATTTTTGCTGGTTATGTTTCTTTTCAGTATGATATCAGACAGAAAGCTTTGAAACTCACTGCTAACAGTATGTATGGCTGCCTGGGATTTTCCTACAGCAGATTTTATGCGAAGCCTTTGGCTGCTTTGGTGACACATAAAGGGAGAGAGGTAAGTCTTTAAACAGGTTATGAACACATGTAAAAGGGGTGAATTTAAGCCATCTACTTTTTCATTGAATGGGAAAATGGTCTTTACTTGTTTTTAACTCTGCTTTTGGTTTCAAAACTAGCTTTTTTTATCTTTCTTGTACTGCAGAAGTTGGAAGAAACAACTGGTGTTGGATAAATGTCTCAAGAAGCGCAACAAGTTAAAGCTCTAGCTTGAGCCTTAATTTGAGTTAAACTGCTTAGTTTCAACGAGATAGATTATGATGACAAAAAAATCAAGGCTGCTTTTGCATTTTCCGTGGATTCCCCATTGTGCTTGATGGGTTAGTCTTTGATTCAGTGGTGTGTTTCAGCTTTGGATGAGTTGGTCTTTGGACAGTCTGTCCTGTGCCCTGGTATGTTGAGTTCCTGAAACCCTAAATTTTGTGACAGAGCTAATTAACTGTGTGGTGTTAATGGATTATGCATCAGGGCCTTATTTTCAGAAACTGCTTGTTCCTTAAAATTAAACTTTGCATTACCCTCAAGAGACCAGATTTTATTTTAAGAGATTCCTGACTTTATGGGCAAAACCACTCTTCCTGTTGATTAGGATGGCAGCTGAATGCAGACCACATCAGTTTGGTCCCAGTGGAAGAAATAATCGTTTTAGATCCAAAACATACCACTGATACTCAGTGTCATAAAACACTTTTTTTCATGATGCTTCATATTAGTTCTTTATAGAAGAGAATACCAAGCAGGAATCTGTAAAGATGCCGGGAACAGATGTGACAGGATGGCTGGTCAACCTTTAGTTGAGCAGGGAGATGAATGAGTTCTGTCTGTGTTCAGAAGCACATGCTCGCTGTGGTGTTAAGGGCACAGCTCTCCTTTTTGTGGACTACCCAGTGCACTGAAGATCCATTTACAACCCCCAACTGATGTGCTTTGGGGCATTTTGTCTTTGATAATGCATCTTTATTTTTTCAAGTCTTCCCATCTAAACAGTTCTCTGGAGGCAACCCCACATTTGCTATCCTGATTTATGTAACTAGTATGTTTAACTTTACACATGTTTAACAAGGAAATAATTTCCAGGTTTAATAACTGTAAATCCATGTAAATTCAGATGTTGGTATTTCCTTTAAGGGAGTGTTATCTTTTTGTTGTAAGGTTCTGATGTATCTGTCTACAAGGTTAGCATGAAAAGCAGCTGAGTATCATTGTCTAGCGGAAGGTGTCCCTGCCCGTAGTAGAGGGATTGAAACTAGATGATCTTTAAGGTCCCTTCCAACCCAAATGATTCTGTGATTCTATGATCATACCTTTGTATTTTCTAGCAGTATTTTACAAGTCATTAATTTGACTTTTTTGGGGTTTTTTTGTGGTCTAATGGAGCACCTGTCACAAACTGGGTATTGTATGGATACTTGAGCTTTTGGGCTCGGTGTTAAGGAGAGAGCAATACTTTTTGGTTGCCCGTACAGTTTACTCTCAGACAGCTGTAGGAAGACCAAGTGGAGAATGGTTCATCAAATTCTAGTGTTCCTGCACTGTGTTGCAGAGTCACGGTGGAATAGGAAATCCTAAATAGGTGGTGCAGGATGGACTAGGGAAGACTTTGAGACACTTTCTCTTACATAGCTGATTTTTGGTTGGAAAGGATTTCTTACCTCTTAAATTCTGGTAGTGATAGCTAGACTTGGGCTTGCTTCTGCCAAGCCTTTGCACATATTTGACTCTCCAGTTTTGTAACTGATCTGAGTTTGGGGAAAAACTTAGTACTATGGCACAGTGTTGCCTGAAAGTGTGGTGCACCCAGTGCAGGTCTAAAAGTTCTTCTGTGAAATGGGGCTGATGGGAGTACAGCAGAGGTGCCAGTGAAGGTCTGCAGGAGCCAGTCCGTATCTGGCAGCACTAGCACTCGGCACATAGGGGCATTACTGTCTTGGTAGGTCTCTTCTGTGCAGTACAGTGCTCCCTGTTATTTGAGGTAGGTTAGTATTTGTTACTCTGGATACTGTGGAGATTACAGACTTTTGAAACCTTGATCTGATAATCTGTAATCTTGTGCTTCTGTGTAAGTATGACAGATTCTAATTAAATACACCATATGTCCTCTGCTCTGAAAACCTGTATTGCATTTTTAGGTAGGTAGTTAATAAACACAAGTTTATTAATTCCTTATTTCTTGAGTAATAGCTTTTGCCATAAAAGATGACATAAGAGGACACCTTTTTCTGTTTTTTTTCAAGTTGGAGTATTTAATCTAGAAAAATATTACTTTAAAACTTTATATTAGTCTTTCCACTCATAGGTTTCCTCTTACCATTAAATGCTAATATAAAATAAGTGAACATTAAGTAGTAGGAGATTTGGGTTCTCGATATGAAAAGGTTAATTAAAAAGTGACTACTATGGAAAAATGTTATCGGTCTAAATTTAAATAGCCTCTGATGATTAGTAATTGATACATTTTAATTATATATTTTTAAACTGTTGTGGAGAGGCCCTGAGTAAATGCAGGTAGGCTTGTTAATGTCTAAGCAAGAAAAATACTGTGTGAGATTAAAAGTGAACTTAATATTTGCACTAACACAATTACATTTTTCTTGTAAGTCTTAGCAGAATAATTGAAGTGAGGAATGTACATTTCAAGTTGAGGAAGTTCTTGAATCCCATTGTGGCATTAAGTTTTAATGTAGCTGAGGAAGAATGAGGTTTGATGACTTTTGTAAATTTGTGCTTTCTAATTATGTGACTGAAGACACAGCTGTAGGAAGACCAAGTGCTGCAAGCAGCTGATGCTTAGTGCTTTGTACTACCTCTCCTGGACTGTAACTTCTCTTTGTGGTTTGGCGATACCAATGCACTATAAGTAGTGGAGCTGTCGTAGGGTTCCTTATGCTAACTGAAAATTCTTGTTGTTACACATTGCTATTTTAAAAATTTGTTTATACCTGTGCTAGTGTTTGACATGTTCACTTCATTTTGATGACAGAAGTATTAAATATGATGTGGAAGGCCATTTATAGAGCCAGATCATAGTGCTAGGACAGAGTGTAATTCCTAGGAGTTTAGTTCTTTTCAGTCAGCCTTAGTGAGGTAAGAGCTAGCATTTGACCTTTGTTTACCCTAACACATGCAGTAGAAATGTGATAAAGCCTTACAACTCTAGCCCTACGTAGGCTGGATCCAGCAGGGAGATTAGTGTGTGTGATTCCAGTGAACGAGGTGTAATTTATGTGGATAGTGTAGTAATGGTAGTGAGTTTTCACTAGATGGCAATAGAGACCTTGAGATCATTAATCAATTAAGACTTCAGTTTTTGTCACAAAGTGTTCTAAACATTGATTATCAGGTTTTTCAGACAGGTCTTCCTTATTTATTTTTTCCATTTGTGGATAATCTCTAGCAGGGAAGATGACACACGTCAGTGTGAATTTGTCAGAATTTAGTGTATTGTATATCACAGGTAGGCTGGTTAAGTTTTGGTGTATTTTGTGAGTAAAAAAAGGAAAAAAATTGGGGCAGAAGGGAGTTAAAACTATAGCTGAGCTCTATTTGGCCTTTATGGAAAATGGAAATGTTTTCCTATTTTCATAATTAGAAATGCATCAGTTCTTGTTCTTAAGTGAAAAAAAAAATTCTTTCTGCATTTGCAATCCAAATGTTCCATTATTGATCTGGAACATGTTAGAAGGATTCCTGGACCTTCCCCTCACCCTCTGTGTTACTAAGCATTTGCCTGGACGTTGCTCTTGTTGTAACTACAGCAGTTGCTTGCATGGAAAAGTAATAGGAAAATATTTAATATATTTTTAGCTGTCCTTTAATGTAATTTAACAACTGGAAACAAGATGAGTCGGTGTTGTACAACCAGCCAGCTCTGGACTAGCAGGCAGTGTAAGGTCATGCCTTTCTAGCCTCTCTCTAAAGGACAAGTCTTTTGCTGAAGTGTCAGTTCTCTGATTTCCCCAACGTAAGATGCCCTCTGCTGCAGGATTTTCCTACAGGACAGCAAAGTTGTAGAGAGAAAATTATCTGTAGGCAGCTTGGTTGCTAAAGCCCGTCACTCAAAGCTGAGCCCTTTTCCAGGTACTTGCTTTTTTTCCACCTTATTTTTCATTGATGCATATTTTTGCCCAAACACCTTTAAGACTTGCCTTTGAAAGGAAAATAACACATTTTTCAGCAGTACTAACAGGTAGATCTAGTGTTACAGTACGCGAAATAAAAGGGGAAAGAGGCAATTGGGTTAATTCCAACTTTTTCATTCAGATCCTTTAGATACATTCTCAATTAATAATTGGTTTAAGGCCCTGGCAGTCAAAAGGAAAGAATAAAAGCATGTTATTGCTGCAGTCTGGGAAAAGAATGGATGAGGGAGGAGGAAGTTGAAGTGGAGAAAGATGAGCTCATTTTAAAAAAATTAAGCAAGGGTAGGTAAGCAGATTAGTGGTAGTCTATTGTAATTGTCTTTTGTAAAGAAATCCAGACATCTCTTTTTTTAATTTTTTTTTTTTTTAAGTCTTGTTCATCCAGGGAAATTGATCATCAGCTGCTTTCTCTTAATTGTACCTAAAACACTGGTTATATCATCTACAAGAGTTGTCATGTAAATGGGGTAATTGTGAGACTTGTTTCTTCCATGTTGTAGTATGGGAGAAAGAGGATTGTTAAAAGAGGGAAAGGAGCCTCCTAAAGTCACATATAAGCATGGTGTCTATATTTAAACAGCGAATACAACATCAATATAACATTTTTGGAATACATGGAATGCGATGGCAAAAGACTAGGCAAAGAGTTTCTTAATTGCTTTTAAGTATAAAAATAGCAAACTGAAATCTTATGAGAAATGGTGCTAAATTGTTGCAGTGTCCCTAAATGGAAACTGTTGGGGTCAAACCAGTTGTCACTGTTGTTAAATTTATCATTATGTATGCAATTGTGAGCCAGTGAAAAAGCTATGTACGTTATTCTGCATGCTGATATCCAAAACAAGTTAGAATAGATATTTCAAAGGAGAGGCTGCTTACAATCTGAAAATGCGAACTGAGTACCAAGTAGTAGAAAAATTATGGAACATCTTAACATTCGTTGAAATGAAATAATATTATTGTTAGTCAAGTGCATGAGATGACATCTGGTCTGATAAAGACTTTTGCATCTCCAAGGAGAGGAAATGAAACATTTCAGTTAAGAAGAATGGCCAGAATATTTTGGGTGAGAAGGAAATTAGTCTGGAATAAAACATTTTAATTTATTTTATTTTGGATGGTGGTGTTTGGGTTTTTTTTTTCCACTGGACAGAAAGGTTTTATTTAATGGATATTCACCGAGAAATGTTTAGGAAGATTGATCAGATTCAGCTTGATTGTACAGCAAATCAGATGAACAGAGAGACTTTCTTTTTGTGACTGCTTATTTTAAGATTGCGCTGTCACGAGAGGTCTGGTGCCTCTCATTTCCTGACTACTGATTTCGGTGGATGGGTTATAGCAATTGCATGGCCCCATGGTGAGCTGGATCAGCCTGGAGATCTGAGTTGAAAACTAACTCTAGAGGAAAACCAAATTGATTTCTGTTGGATTAACGACTCAGTGACTCACTGAATGCTCTTAGTGCTGGTAGAAAGGAGGAGGCTGGAAAGTGGGGGCAGACCCACTATGAGATATAGGGGTCAGGCATGACCAGCCTTTTTTCAGCTCACACACAACTATCAAACTGTAGGGTTAGTGTTAACGGGATGATCATGTGGGGATTTTGTTTGGTGGTTGTTTTCCTTCTTCTGTACTTCTGTTTTTTCTTATGGTTTCCTCTCTTGTATTTTGTTTCTATCTTGCTAAAAGATACAGATTTTTCTTGAGTCTTGTCTTAACCTGGCTGGCTAGGTAACAAGAAGATATTCCTCACCCAAAATTCTAGTGAAACTGAAAACCAGGGTACTGGCAAGCATTAAAGAGCAAGGTCTCTGGCACATTCTGTGTATCTGAAGTATAACAGTATGTCCCCTTGTAGAAGTCATATGTGTTGGGTAGAAGGTTGGTACCTCAGAATCAGGAGAGGTTAGAAATGTCTCTCCACATCCAGTAGTAACAGGAAAGACTCTCAGGTGTGCAGTAAAATATTGGGGAATGCACTTGAATCCTGCAACCCCCAAAAGTTTGCCATGCTTCGGCTGGAGAAATCCTTTAATCCTATCTAGAATACTGTAGGGATTATGGGATCCACACGATAGAGGATGCCTCAGAAAAGGGAAATACAGGAGCACAGAAGGTTCACCATGAAGGTGAGAGCTTTTGCAACATCACAATGCCATTTGTAAACTGCTTAGGTGGTGTTTTCAAACAAATTCATTTTCCAATACTCACTGTTAAGTTTGGAAGAATACAAATACTAACTGCTGTCTTAATGTTTTTCTCCAGCCTGCAAAGACTTGTAGTGCTAATAAATATGCAGTACTCATTTTCTTAGTTCATTAGTAGCTTGCCATAAAATATTTTGGTTTTTGAGACTTAACCCAAATTGTTCTTCAGGGTGTTATCGCCTCACTCGTTTACATCACGCATTTGTCTTAAATTGGATGTTGGCCTGTTCTAGAAACCATGGGTTTGGATACCTGGATGGCAATAAAGTCTTCAAAATAAAATAGACTTCAAATTAGGGGTAAAAAAAAATATTTTTTCTTTTCAAGCACTATTCCTGAGAGTAGAGAAAAATGATCTGACTGAAGTGTCTGTCTCCCATGAGACTTAAATAAATATTCATACTGTCCTTCAAAGATATGACACCTGGATCTCATAATCAAAAAGTTTTGTGCGTTTCCTGGGAATGTTGCCCACTGTGCAAAAGCTCACTGTTGCACAACAGACTGTATTAGAAGCTTTTTGCTCTATCCAAAATCTATTCTTGTATCCTTCTGGATTAATGCTGATTTGAGCCTAGTAGATCTGCTGGTTTCAGGTAATGATTTAAGGGTGGTGATGATTCTACTCGGATTTACAAGGAGAGGCTGAGAGCTGGGTTTCTTCAGTCTGGAGAAAAAAAGTTTAAGGATGGAATTAATTGTGGTCTTGGGCAGGAGGTTTGGTTAAATGATGTCCAGAGATTCCTTCAAGCCAAAATTGTTTTATGACTAGCAGTTTAGAAGTTCCTTAAACTCGCACTCAGATTTATCACCAAAGTCAGCTAGATCCAGCAGATGCAAGAGTAGCAACTTGTCATTTAAAGTGAAGTAAACTAGAAGGATGAAGACATTGCAGCAGTGATACTTGTATTACCAGGTTGTTCTGGTTTTAAAGCTTAATTAAAAAAAAATAATCTTTGCTCTGAGACTTTGAATGCTGTATAGATCAGGTCGTGTGGCCTGTTGTATGTATGTCCTTTCACTGGGCCTGTGCCAAGATTCATTGGCTTAATTTAGAAGATATGCATGAACGGTTTATTCTATTTTTAGCATTGAAATATACTTATGAGACAGATGAAACAGTTTGTTCAAGGCCTTTATTTATGTGTGGAAGGTGGACTGTACTGCTGCAGGTGCAATACCTTGTAAAGATATAGGAGATCTTGGTGGCCAGTATCAGGAATTCTGACTGGGACAAAGGATTCTTGAGAAGTAGGTGTAGTTTAACGAGCTGGGGCATACCTGATGCAGATCTCTTAATGTAAACAAGCAATGTTAGAAGCAAGGAAACATGTAAGTCAGGCATATAGGCAAAGCTAATTTGTTCAGACTTCCTTTGTAGTAGAAAGAGGGCAGTGTCAAAGCTGGATGAAATAAATACCCCCACTTTTAGAGTGTGATAGGTGACTGAAAGGCATGTGAAAGCTTAATTTATGCTTGCACTCTCTGCTTTCCTTCCA
>VZTO01019720.1:7282-17936 GCA_013400615.1 Syrrhaptes paradoxus
GTGTTTGGGATTGTAATTGAGAAATTACCCAAGGACAAAAGCAGGTTTTAGATTATATGGTGGAGGACAGAACCATCAAAGTCCAACTGACTAGTACTATAGCTGTGCTTGGCTTTTACAGTGTGCAGCCAGGCTTGGAGAGAAAACCTGGAAAATAATAAAACAAAAAAAGAGTTATCTATCATCTGTGTTCCACTGATTGCTCAGAAATAGCAAGACTGTGGTTAAATGGAACACGTGAGAAAGAAAACTTTTCCCAGTATATTTTTCTCCCCATCAGTGCCAAGGATCAGCAGCGTGGACGGGTGATTTCTGACGTGACAGTTTCAAAGCTGTAATATTTACCCTGACAGCAGAAACAAATGCATTTTGGTTTTGGCTTTAGGTGCAGTAAACAGAGACGAGACTTTTCCACTTAAGTGGTAAACAGACAAAGCCCACGGTAAGTTTTATGGCACCTGGAGTGGAGGTTTCTGGAGAAACTGGTGGTACATGGAGCTTCTGTGCGGTGTGTATGGCTTGCCCCAGTCAGACATGAAACAGATAACCTAGGGAGGCACGTAGGGAAGATGTTGGAACACTATTGTTGGGGGAAACAAACAGACAAAAGGCATAATCTTATTTCCTGACTAAGAGTATAAAAAACTTCACGTGGGGCAGGAGGAGTCCTTCGTACATCCTTTCCACTTAAAATACAAATGCGTTTGTGTTCCAGTTTAGCAAAGTCTGAACTCATATGAACCACCAACTTTATTCTCGTTTTTTTCATGACTTGTAGTTAGCTCTTACAGAAAGTTTTCATTTTTCCTTATTTCCTACCTAACATCAAAAGTGTAATTTCAAATTTCTGAACAGCTTTGCTCAGAAGACCTGGCAACAAGGTGTAAAGAGAGTGGAATCAGAAGAGTGAAGCACATTTCTCATCCCACTTGTTTCGTGAGTGCACACAAGAATCCCATGCCTTAACTTCTGGGTCAAACATTTGCCATTATAATGCTCTGAACTTGATTTATTTATAGCCAATACCATAGCTACCAAAATCAGCAGAAATATATTGAGTTTAATGGGATTTAGATTCAGGCCATGCCAAAGGAAGTATTTTTTTTCTGAGAGCCAAGCACTTCTTTGGACTCCACACACTGCTGCAAGCATATGCATATATCTTCATTAACTATTCTTTTTTAACAGCAACCAAACAATCCCACATGCCTTAGATTGACTGGGTCTCCTTGTTTAAAACAAGTTGAGATCTACAGAGAGTCAATATAATCTGAGTCTTTTAGACAAACTGCAACAGAAGAAACCACTGCGATTTCATTTCCCAATCTTTTTTCTTCATATCGCATTAAATGACCCATGACTTTGATTAAATTGAAAATTTAATGTATTGGCATTTTCAATGCCTTAAGATTTATATTTTTCATGGTTTCTATTTCTGTTCCAGTTTTACTTTATTACATTTCTTGGAAAAACTCATTTCAGAGGACTCTACCAGCTACCATACAATGAAATCCAGGTATCAAAGAAGCCAGAGTTTCTTTGCTCCCTCAAGCCAAGGACACCAGTTACGGTACCTATCTACTCCAAAGGGGTCCAGAAGGTTTTAGCCCATCTTCTTCTTTGATCTAGGTTTTTTCTCTTTCTATATATGAGCAAGAGAGAGATATCAATTTAATTTTTAGAAAAAGTCATTTATATGTGAGGAGTCAGATGCTTTCAGGGAAATCAGGGTTTCATTGTGCCTTGTGGCAAGGCATGCAAGCAGCCACAGCCACCATCAAGGCTGCTAAACAAAGGATTCGTTTTTCCAGTGTTTAAAATAATCGCCAGAATTGCTGGTTTCTGTTGATATTTCCCCATATCTTCACAAGACTGCCCCTCAAGATGATTTTTCTAAAGAAGATTCAGCAAAAATAATTCAAGTGTTTCCAAAGGAACGAGAGAACAATACAGGATTTTCCCTATCCAAAAATGAAACCACACCAAATGGTACAACAGTTCTGCCAAGAATTCTTTCAGGATTCAAAATCTGGGGCGTGTGTGAACCTTAGGGAGATCCTGTGTAATACTATTAACAGACTTTTCACCCTTCCCATGACAAACCAAAGAGAATTAACCACACTTTAATCTTCCAGAGTTCTCATTTGGATGATCTTCTTTATCAGGGTTGAGTTTAACGCTGAACTTGTTTGTTGCAAAGGGTGATTTTCACCTGCGGTTATTTCTCCTCCAGGGACTTTTCACATGACAAGCATCAGGAGTGAGACGATGAAACTGCCTCCCCTGTGCTTTTAGTGCTTCCTGCAGCTGGCAGCCAGACAAGGAGGGAAGGTGTCCCTGCCCATGGCAGGGGGGTTGGAATTAGAGGATTTAAGTCCATTCCAACCCAACCTATTCTGTGATTCTATGATTTTAAGACAGCCTAGCTCCAACACAGAATAGGGGGAATGGCAACTGGGAGGGAGACACAAAATAAATGGAAAGTAAGGGGTGGGACAGGATGGCAGGTGAAGGCCTGGAAGAAGGAAGGATGGACAGAAACAGAAAAAGGGCTGGGGACTAAGCCAGACATTAGAAGCTGGTACAGAATGTGGTGGGGAGAGTACAGGAAAAAGAGGAGTAGAAGGACAATGAAGAGAAAAGGTTGCTTACCAGGGAAACAACCTGTCCTCCATAATTCAAAACTGCTGCCAAATTTTGGCATCCTTTTTCTTTCCAGGAAGCCACTGTGAGAAGTTCAGTGAGGGCATCTGTATAGACACGTGTGTAAGTTTTTCCTCTGAAGTGGAACAGCTGTGCACTGTGCACATGTGGATGTACCTATTGCCCATAAATGAGACTGGGTAACTGGGATCCATATGTTCCCTACCCTGTGAGCACTTGACATTTTAACCTTAAAGATAAACACCTTTTTTTCAGTATAAAATAGAGAAACCTTGGCTTCCTACTGGGAAACGCAATGAGCTGTGCCTTTAACACAAGCACAAATGGGCCACTAAACAGGTAGACAACAAAATAAAAATAGCTGTGCTGTGCCGTGAAATGAAACAAATGGAGTTTAAACCTTAATTAACTCCTTCTTTAAGTATCAGACAGCAATCAGCACAAATTATGGAGTAGGAGGTTTTTGCTCTCGAAAACATGGAGTCTTTGCTTCCCTGCCTCCTCCCCCCCCTCCCCCAGCTGCAAGAATCCAGCTAAGATTAAGAACTTTTTATTTTTTTTTAATAGAACTGTAAAAATCAAGTCCACAATCAACTAGACAAAGCAAAGCCATCAGGAAAGGAAGTAAATATCCGGCCTGGGTGCGCGTGTGGGGTGCTGGCTGCGATCTCTCCTCTCCAGCGCAGCTGAAGCCAGCTCAGCAGTCTGTGCGGAAGGAGCTGGCAGCCTTCAACCAGCCTCTAATGAGCCTCATCAAACAAACAAACAAGAGAAACAGGCTTCACAAATTAGCGCCAAAGACAAGTGTTAGATGATTCTTCTGGTTTTGTACAGTGCTATGTCCTCTGGGGGTGGGGGGAACCTGCCCTAACATCACCCTACTAAGTGCAGGATGTCTGTTTTGAAAAGGACATTCATCCTTTTTCCAGAGCCAGTACTCCGAAACAGATGCTTCTGGGGGATGAGCCCCTTGGCTCTTTGGATAATATAAAACACACCTTGAAGTGCCCCCTACCACTGATCACAGAATCACAGAATCACAGAATGTTAGGGATTGGAAGGGACCTCGAAAGATCATCTAGTCCAATCCCCCTGCCGGAGCAGGAACACCTAGATCAGATCGCACAGGAACGCATCCAGGCGGGCTTTGAATGTCTCCAGAGAAGGANGACCTGTCCAAATTCTTACTACTGTTACTGTCTTCTGCCAATGGGTTCTGAGGAGGTCACCAGTTCACCAGGTCGTTGCAAGAATGAGGAGCACAGCTCTCCGAGTTAGGCTTCATGGCCACTATCCATGTACCTTGTGTTTCATTGTCTTCACTTATGAGCAGCATTGTTCTGCATATTTGCGTAAGGTGTGCCTCTTTCTCCTAGTACAGCATCTCATGACAAAAAAAAAATGTTATCTCACCAGCTTGAAAAACAAATAGAGGTGTCTATTTCTCAGCACAGAACCACATTCCTCAGTAAAATTTACATGTGATCTGAAAATATAGAAGGAACAGTATATTCTTTACTGTGTCAAAGTTTCTGCAAATGTGACAGGAACAGCACAAGCTGCTTACTAAATTCTCTTTTTTCTTCAAAGAGCTCTGATTTGGAATAAGAA
Organism: Syrrhaptes paradoxus; assembly: GCA_013400615.1. Taxonomy (NCBI): domain Eukaryota; kingdom Metazoa; phylum Chordata; class Aves; order Pterocliformes; family Pteroclidae; genus Syrrhaptes; species Syrrhaptes paradoxus. Next base: position 11,558 of record VZTO01019720.1, read on the forward strand.
CAGAGACTAGAGAATGACTTTTACATAAAACCAAACTGCACAATTCCACCTAATCATTTGCCCTTTAAAGATGACTTTCTAATCTAGCTCCTCGTGCTTTTTTTTCCTCACAGTGATTCTTTGCACAACTGTCCTCATGACAAATATCATTTGATCTGGGGACAGCCCTGCCTGGAGTGCACGCATCAAGAACCTTTTCCAATAAAGTGCAGCTCCTGTCTTAGTGAGAAGAAGAGCCCTATGACAACTCCAGGTCTTTCAACAGCAAATACAGCTTCAGTGCAGCATACTCAGCTCTCTCCTTGCTGAGGAATAAACTGTCAAATTTTGCTTCCCTCTAGTTAAAAAATAGCCCAAGTACTACAACGTTGGCATAGAGGAACAAGGCTTGGTTTTGGTCTTGACTCCTCCCAGGAAGAAGGAACACTGGGAAGGCTTCTGGGCAGGCACCTACCCTAGCATTTCGGTTATCCTGCACTCCAAAGCTGTATGAGAGCACCCAAATAATAGTTTTTTCTGTCTGAAACTGAACAAGAAAATGCAATGCCAAGATACTGCTAACATGCTCCAACCACGTGAAGTCCCTTGGACCAGGCTGGACTGAGATCAAAGCAAAACACTCTGAAATGTAAAAGTGGAGGCTGTTGGATCCTCAGCACCAACTATTTCACTCTGTAAATTTGCTTCTGCTGGTTGGCACTGCCCGTTAATGCAGACATAACCCAGTCATGCGTAAGGGCAGGGGTGGGACAGGTGGAGGTGGGGGGTCTCGGGCAATGGCCGAAGGGGGTAGGGAGATTTCATCATATAGGATTGCAGGACTGGAGTTATCTGAGCAAGTCAACACACTGCATCTAGAGCTGCAGCCATGCCAGATACTGAAACTAGCCCAGGAGAGGAGAGGTTGCAGTGGGATGTGCAGAGCTGCTCAGAGGAACCGACTGCTTGCAGTTATGGGGCTGAGGAACATTGGACAGAGTCAAGACTTTAGTCAGAAGCTACAGAATTCACAAAAAATCATGTGAATTCTCAACTGGTTGTAGCTTTTACAAATGCAAACATGGACAGATGAGGCTGCAAAAAAAAAACCCCAGGATGGTCCCAGTTTCCCCCAGCCTATTTCCATCCTGATTGCAGACTAAACTCGGAGGCTGACCATGGGTTAGTTTCACTTACGGAAAGCACAGCCAGAGTCATGGCTACACAGGTTACGGCAAAACTTAACTCTTTCTGGTGAGTCATTATCCAGCCAAAATTAGAATCATAATGGATATCCATTCTCTAAAATAAATCTGAGGAACAATAGACAGTGTCTAAATGTAGCGACCAGTGAATCATAGTGAATTGCTGATGGAAATGTGACTGGGTATTTTTTGGCACGGCACATGCAGTGATGTCAGCCGAGTGCAGTAAGATGGAAATGATTTATTTTATCTTGCTTCACTTGCTGAAGCGGAGGCTTGGAATCAAGTTGTGCAAAGCAAAATTTTGCTTTTTGTTGTTTGTTTTAATTCATGGAGTAGCAGCTTTAGGGCACTTTTCTAAGGACTTAATTAGGAAAAACATTGAAATGAAACATGACTTTTTGAAAAGCTTTATTTTTAGGACAATTTTATGTTAGATTAAGCTTGATTTCATGAACTGTTTTGGTCAGTCTCACTTCATGTGTTCTGGCAATGAGAAAAAAAAGAGCTTTCAGTGAGAAACTGTGTCCTCCAGGTCTATTCCTGATTGACATGTAAATTTGGAAGAAAGATTTGTGAGAAATAATCTGTCTGGTGGAGTGTAGCCACTCTGTAGGCACTGAGGGCAGCAGCAAGAGCTGGGTTCAGTTTCCAAGGGCTGAAAATAAACACCAGCCTGAGCTTGCACCTAGAAACGTGGAAAAATTGAAGTCTCTGCACAGTCAGTGAGCAATATTTCCTTCCCTCCAACTCTTAAATTACTTAAAAGGACAGTATCATCCTGAGGGAAGAGAGAAAATGAAGACAAAGATATAAAAATGACAACATAAAATAACCAGCTACCTTTCCCTTTCCATACAACAATATCCTAACACATTCCTCCCATCTTCTTTCTTGATGGAGAAATTGCAAAGGCAGCTGAAAGTTTCCCATCCCAGATACCCCCCAGACCCTGCTGACTCCGAAATGCTCTCAGGTTCCTGGTCCCTCTCATGCTGGGATACACAGCATCCTCGGTACTATGCCTGACTGCGTTGCATGATGTTGCAGCTCTTCATTCCTCCTTCATAGCCTCCCTCCTTCACCCACCACTTTTTCTAGATCATCTTTTTTTCCATTTTTCCTTGGTACCTTCTATTCTGCAACCAAACATTGCACCACACTGAAATGCAACTTGACTTTGTTAACCAGAAGAAACTTCTCCGACAATTTTAATGTATTTTATCTAAAACTTTCACATTACAAGGCCTTGAGTGATGGCGTTACTTCATGCAGACAATTCACTCCGGTGTGTTTAGCTGTAGCTGGGGACCCCAACTTTCACACTTTACTACAGCCGTATTTTTTACTCCACCTTATGGCATGAATTATAAATTCCTTTAACAAAAATGCCTCCATTTTTTATAAAGTAAAAACTTAAAATTGAGCCCTGTCCATTGGTTCCTTCCGTGCAATCTCCTCTATACCAGTTTTCCTTTTGCAGGGTCTTTCACTGCTCTTTAGGAAACAGTTCCCCTTTCCAGTCCACACCAGCAGGATTACAGGCATTTACCTTCACCTACATTTTCAGTTTCATCATGAACACGTTGCAGCTTCCCTAAGACTTAGCTAATATTGCAAGTAGTTCTCCAATATTGGTTTATCTCCAGACTTGTTCACTTGTGGCCAAACTGGATGAGTGCAAGATGCCATGTGGGATATGAGTACTTAGTTTTACCAGCAAAGCCACACTGCTTTGTTCTTTTTTCATTTATACCACCTTAATTCCAGAGCACACTGGTGGCAGAGCAGAATCTAACTCTTTTTAGCTGAGTACACCAGTTCTGCAGCATATATTGGCCTCACTGGTTAATGATCTATTAACTCATTGACCATTTCTTCTCCTGTCTCTCTCATTCATTTATTGTATAAGAAAATATTCAGGCCTTGAAAGCAGCGTCTCTGCAGGAACACACTGACATGGGAAGCTGTGTTTGGAAACTCTTATCTAATGCAGAAATGTTAAAAAATTTCCTCATTTTCCACTGAAATGTAAGAAAAAACTACCATGAAGGTGACCAAACATTGGGATGAGTTATCCAGAGAGCCTGTGCAGTCTCCCTCCTTCGAGATAATAAAAAACTCACTGCACACAGCCCTAAGCAATGTTTCAAGCTGGCCATGCTCTGAGCAGGAACCTGGACCAGATGACCTCTGAAGATGTCTTCCAGCTTCAGCAATACTGTGATCCTGTGAATTCTACATGATATGTGTACACCGCACAAAAAAGTGCTTTAATTTGTTTTCTGGGGGCTGGAATCTTCCCCTCTGAATTGAATCGTCAGCAGCGACAGGCAGAGATCTCTAATCTGCCTGAGGACATACCTACAGCACAGCGTTATCTAGAGATGCTTCAGCCAGCACGGGTATTATTGCATTCTGAGTGTAGAAGTGCAGAGCTCAGGGTGGGGTTTTCTAGAAAAGGAAAATAATGCTGAAACTAGGTGCTGAAACTAGGAAAGACAATGCAGAATCTACTTGTTACACATCCAGACCATCTTCTGTGTGACTGCAGTATGGGAAGTGCTGGGGCAGTGGAGAAATATTATCCTGCAGCTATAAACCACAGTCATGGATCGACGTGGCACCTTGGCTAACACCTGTCTGTAGGGATCAAAAGGTACCCAAAGCTGGATTCTTCTCTAGGTGACCCTGCGTGTTTGCATAATACACTTCTCCTTGTTAGAGGAACTCTGTTGCCTGTCTCAGGATTTAGTTATTCAGTAATTTTGGAAAGGTCAGATCTGGAATTTAGCCTATTAATCAAAATGTAGGCAATTCATTGCAGGCTAAGTGGTAATTTCAATTTAGCATCAACCTGAGGGCACATGCCTCATCCTTTTAGCTGGCTAAATTTATCATTAATGGAAACATTGAAGTAAACGATGTCATTGCTGGCAGGGTACAGATCTACGATCAGGATCGGATGATGTGTATAATTCTTGAGCTGCACAGGGGAAGGGCAATCAATTTAACATGGACTTGTAAATAAATGCCATGGGTTAGCTTTTCAGAGGTTTGTATAATGGAGAATGTTAGCTTTGCCTTAGGCAGCAAGTGAGGACAGAAAAAAAATTTGTACCAATTGAATATTTTTGAGAGTTCTCTTAATTTTAATGACATGACTTCAAGATGAATGTTACACACATCCACATGCCTTTTTCTTGTTTTCAGGTATTTTCATAATGCCACTTTCTGCCTAAATTCAGAGACAGAAGTGTTGACTTACAAAAACCTGGGGAAAGAGTCTATACTGACAGAACCCACTAAATAATGGAAGCGGTTTCCTTCTGCAAGTGGGAAATCAAGATATGAAGGGCTAGATTTGCTCTGCTTAACCAGAGAGCAGAGGAGGTCCCTCTATAGGGGTGGTAGGTACATCCCAAAATCAGACCTTATTTGGGTTCAGCCACCTCCTGAACCCTCTCTGTCTCCCACTGTTGACTGTGAGGATGACAGAAAATAGCTGTTCTGCCAGCACAGGCACCTCAATTAGATGTCAAAGTAAGGTGGGAGTGAATCCCAACCTAAATAATTCACTCCAGCTGCCACGGTTTAGGATAGCTGAATAATTAAAACAGGTTTTCCAAAATCCTGGTTAACGTGTCAGCCATAAAAAAGGCTTTCTGACCTTACAATAAAAAACAGACTTCTTCATAACAAATAAAAGGCATCACTTCTCACGCCTGTCAGTCATCTCAGATGCCATAGTCACCATTTTCCCCTCAAATTTGTAGCACAAGAATGCAACAGTAGTCTTTAGCACAAAGACATAGGCATCCACTGTTATCAAAAATATTATTTTGCTCCTGAAATCCATTCTATAGCGTATAATCAAGAACTGGACCTCTATATTGTACTGGTAGTGAGGCACTACATGAGAAAAAAATTATATACTTTGACTGGAAATATTTTAGTGCTTTTTCTCATCCTGAAACAGAAAAAAAATATTCAAAGCATCAATCATGCTTGCAAAAAGAAAGGTTCCCAAGGAATATTTTTTCAGTGAGAACTGTAAAAATGCAGTTATAATGACAAGCCTTTTTAAATGCGTTGTTTGGAGTTCCCCTGGATCCTAAGGGCATTCTGCCTAGACTGACATCCTGTCCCTGGAAAATTTTAAAGGAAATGAAGCTTCACAATTCTCAACAGGAGAACGTTTCAGTTGAACAACTGCAAGCAGATTCACAGTCTAAGGGTTTCAGTGGAAAAATTGGTGATAATTATACAGCAAGTCCTGTCTTCAGGACTTCAAATAGATTTTGTACCAGTTTGTCATTACAAAAACCATGTTCCCCAAAATTGCTAAGACTGTGTAAAAAGGTAAACATCTACATTTTAAATTTTTGATTTATTTCTTTCTAGACTTAAAGCTAAGTTGGCAACTCCTCATATGATGGAAAGTTTCTTATAAAATTTAGAGTTAATATTCAGTCCCTCCTATTATTTTTAAGAATGGAAATTAAAGATAAATTAATCTCTAGTGTACATAGCAGCTGAATTTGCTTTTATACTTTTAATCCAAGTTGTGATGAACCTTAGCTAACTGCGGGCCTTTATCTTCACCTAATCTCCATCTGTTAATGAACGTGAAGCCACTGTTGACACTGCCAAATGTAGCTGGGGTGTAGGGATAACACACAAAACTAAGCAGGCAGTGGAAATGGACAGGAAATAGGAATGGTGATAACAGAGGACTTGACCAGGATGCTGGGTCATTCACTAGGGTAAGTACAGTGAACCTGGACCTTGTCTTGGGCACCAAGAGAATATTTACTTTCCCCAAATGGAGAAGGGAGAAGGGAAAGAAATAAAAAATACCAAACAACAATGCTATAACGAGCAGTATTAAAATTTGAGAGGATGTAGGATTATTTCTACTGCTTAATCATTGACCTCATAGAGTAGGAAGATACACAAAAGGGAGAAGTCCCGATGTGAGATGTGTCTGGACAGAACCAGGCAGTTGCATGCCACACTGAAGCTGGTTCTGAAGTCTGTTCAAAATTCATTCAGGCTAATTGTGTCAAGAGATTTCCACTCTAATGAGTCAACATTCGTGGTAACAAAAAGCTTTCTATTTCTATTTGCATCAGGGCTATGCACCAGATTTGACACTATGGAGAAACTTTTTTTGTCTCCAAACACAAGATCTA
>VZTO01019721.1:0-31845 GCA_013400615.1 Syrrhaptes paradoxus
CCATTCTATGATTCTATGGTTATGATAAGACTGATAAATAAAATCAGTGGATCTATACAGGATGAAAAGCAAAACCTTCACGTCCTAGCTGGTCACACCGGGGTTACTTAAGCAGCCAGAAGCAGACGGACTTTCAGAGCAATCCACCTTGCCCTTCAGTTTCCACCCACAGACAAAGACCAACCCCGTCTTCCCCCTGCAGTGCTTGTAGGAAATGCAGGGCGAATAAAAATTAACTTACTGTCTTTGGAGGACAACATCTAGTGAAGGAACCCGGAAGGTCTTTATTACAAAAATATTTATGAAAGGCAAAAAAAGCAGGGGCTTGTCATCCTGGGCATTACTGACATCCAGATGGAATCATTTTTCATTTGGCTGATCCCTCCTCCTAATGACAGGAAGTGAGATATCAGGAGCCCTCCTGCTCTACTGATAGCCTTGCTGCATGCATCTCCATTGCTGTGTGCTCAGTATGGTTCTCAAATGTATGAAACACAGACTCAAAGGCTCATCTTCTCAAAGTCTCACCAGAATCAGTATCTTCAAAAAAGGTCTAATTTTGCTGTTTGCATAAAATTGGAGTTAATTTCAAATGTTTTTGATGATTTTAAATATTGATGGTAAGTTCAAGTTGTAATTACTGTAATTCTATTCTCCCAGAAAATATATCTCATTACAAAGAATGATATAAAATGCCTCTTCTGAAGCACCATTTTTCTACAGTCAGTTCATATGATGCAGTATTAAGTACTTGTTAATACTTGAAGAGGTATGTGAGCATAATGGTATCCCTTCATTCAATTAAAAATTTCCATCAAACAAATGTGAGTAAATAAGCAGAAGCACACAAGGTTTTGCATTGCTGCAGACAACAAACAGATCAAGGCTTCTAGACCTACATTCAGTGTCCTTGTGACCCTTTTCAGTGACAAGGAAACATCATGGCCACATATCTTTTCATATTGTCTCTTGGATAATCTGGATCTTAGTTTACTGAAGGTTGTCACACATTTTTTAAAAGTATCTCTTGGACTATATCAAGAAGAGCTCTGAGATACTCTCCACCCACTTGTGGAAAGCTTCCTAGCTCTCCTGCAATAGAGCTTTTACGATGAAGGAAACAATGGGTCTTAGGGTTTCTTCCACTAGAACGCATGTAGGGCCATAGAATGGCCCAGTAATAACTTTAACAACTCCAAATCTTACTTCCACTTCAATAAAATATTTTTAAAACTGATGTAGGCTTTTTCAGATCAGCTGCAGATTCTGGGCTTTTCGTTCGCGGACTGAGAGGGAACTGTAGGGTCTGGTTTGCATAATAAAGTGCTGCACTTCAAATCCAGTGCAGTTCACCTAATGTGGCTAGCAGATTTTCAGTACACTACATGAAATATGTTGGTGTATATGTGAAGACAATGCAAGGTTTCATTTTGTGATGGGCTGAGCCCATTGCACTGCCTTGGAGTTGAGATGACACTGAATGTGTTCTGCAAGTGCAAATGTTCAACACACTGAAGGACTGGCCTGTCTTACCAGGAGAAACATGGCTTAATATACACACAGCCTGCAAAATCCTTCTTCCTCGAAGGTGTCTATAAATACTGTGCAGAAACTCCTATGCCATCCCTCTCTGTCCACAGAAGCAACACAAGACCATCAAGTCTGGCACAACAAAATAATTTTGAAAATCAGTTTAAGTTTGTTGAAACAATATAACAACTTCTGCTTTTTCAAAGTTTTCTTACATAGTGAGGATATGAGTATCACAGCTTCAAACCGACAGGTAAAACTGACTGACTGTACATGAATTCGGACAAGAAACAAGCTCATAAAGAAAGTTAACTATTTATTAAAAACAGTCACGAGAAGTCTTCCCCTCTGTTGGAAGACAGCTAAATCATAGCAGAAATATGGCTGAAATGCCAACAGGTACAGGAGAGATTAAAATGTGGAAGTTTTCTGCACCCATGAAATGACTGATAGCCCAGACACGGCAGGAAAGGCTTCTGTTCATGTGAGACCAAACACCACCAGTGGCCCTTGGCTACTATCAGAAAATATTTGGGATTTAAAAAAGCATGTGAAAGAGGCCTGTGAAGAGAAGGGTCTTACTTAAGGATCATAAAGAAGTCAACTTCAGGAAACAAAAAAACCTGCTAGAAACAAATAACATACAGTGCCTTAAAGTGGTCCACAGCCAGCACTGCAAAGCGGTTACTTCAAAGTGCCATAAGGGATAGTGACAGCAATCACCTTCTCTACTGCTTAGCCTTCAAGTTGGTTTTTGGTTTTGTTTTATAAATTTCCCAATAATATGTCACCCTGGAACACTGTAAACAGAGATCTGTAATGGAAAACTAAGCATTTCCTAAGAAGGGGCATGGCATGGCCTCAGGCCAGAGTGAATGAGATCCTTTCCACCTGCCAACACAGGAGAAGCAAGTGAAGTCAGGCAGGTTTGGCTTTCCAGGAAATGATGAGAAGTTTCATGTCCAAACTCTAAAAAACCAACAAAGTCACAGAGCTGCCCTGCCCCAGCCCTCTCTGGAAAAAGAGTTAAATTAAACTGCTATTTTGGCAGACTGATTGATTTTTGGTGGCAATTCTGATACTGAACACCCCCTCTTTGAGCTGAGAACCAAAAGATTTCATGCTAAACTCATAATATTTGAATTTGGACATTTCTGCTGTGCCATATTTATAGCTAGCATCACTGTTAAATGCTCTTGAGCTTCTCAAAAAGCTACTGTGAGCCACAGTACTCCTTGGACATTGTCCTTCTTGGGAGGCCAAGACAGTGCTGTGTACAGCCAGTCTCCATCTCCCATGACAAGAAATGCAGGGCAACCACAGCTCTGACACGTACTAAGCACAGAAGAAATGGAGCAACAAAGCTACAACTATACAAGGCATTCTGGCAGCATTAAAACTCTTGGGGGTTAAAATGTTTTACTTTTACAGTGACTTACTTTATTTAGAAAGTGTAATTTCATAAACCTCTCACTTTTAAAATTAAGAGAAGTTGATTTAATCAGAAGATTGTTGCTTCACATGGGCATCAGTGATACAGCCAGGAGCAGTCTGAGGTCTATCAAGAAGGATTACAGGGCCTTGGGAGAGGTGTTAAGGGACTCTTGAGCACAGGCAGCTTTTTAATCAATCCTCCCTCTTAAAGGGAAGGGGTTTGAAAGGGCCGGTCAAATCTGGTGAGTCAACAAAAGGTTACAGAAGCAGTGCCACAGACAGGGGTTCAGCTACTTAGACCATGGGACTTGCTTTGAGAAACCTGGTCTACTGGGGGCTGACAGGTCCATCTGTCAGAGAAGGGGAGAGCATCTTCGGTCACAGGCTCGCCAACCTGGTGACAAGGGCTTTAAACTGAAGTTGCTGGGGGAGGGGAACCTCAGTCCATCCCACTTCTACCAGTTTGATGCCAGTGCCAGCTATAGTTGCCCAGAGCCTGGAGAAGGATCACAGTTCAGCAGGAGAGCACCTGAAGAGCAGCACAAACAACTCCATCCAGTAAGTCAGCTTCACTGGGGGCCCAGCTTAAGTGCCTCTGTGCAAACACATGTAGCTTGGGGAGCAAACAAGAGGAGTTAGAGACATGTGCATGCCTGCAGGGCTATGATCTTACTGGCAGCATGGAGATGTGGTGGGACGACTCCTGTGACTGCAATGTTGGAATGGGAGGACATAGGCTCCTGACAGGAAGGGGAGACGACGAGGAGGTGTTGCCCTCTGTGTCAGTGCCCAGCTGGAGTACATGAAGCTCTGCCTGGGGATGCATGAGTAGCTGACCGAGAGCTTCTGGGTCAGGATAAAAGGGAGGGCAGGGACAGGTGACATTCTAGTGGGGGCCTGCTACAGGCCACCCAACCAGGAAGACTGAGTGGATGAGGCCCTCTGTAGACAGATAGGAGCAGCCTCATGTTCACAAGACCTGGTCCTCATGGGGGACTTCAACCACCCCAGTATTTGTTAGAAGGACAACACAGCACAGAATAAGCAAGTCAGGAGGTTCCTGGAATGCATTGGTAACTTCCTTCTGCAAGTGACAGAGGAGCCAACAAGGAGAGGTGCTGTGCTGGAACTTGTTCTCACTGACAAGGAGGGGCTGATGGGGAATGTGAAGCTCAAGGGCAGCCTGGACTCCAGTGATAATGAAATGGTGGAGTTTGAGATCCTTAGGCCAGTCAGTCTCACCTCTGTGCCTGGCAAGATCAGGGAGCAGAACCTCCTGGGAACATGGAAAATAAGGAAGTGACCTGTGACAGTCAGCATAGGTTCAGTAAGGGCAAATCACGCTTGACAAATTTGGTGGCATTCCACGATGGGCTTACAGCACTGGTGGATAAGGGCAGAGCAACTGACGTCATCTACCTGGACTTGTGCAAAGCCTTTGACACTGTTAAGGCTTGAGAGGTGGGCCCATGCAAACCTCATGAAGTTCAACAAGGCCAAATGCAAGGTCCTACAACTGGATCAAGGCAATTCCAAGCACAGATACAGGCTGGGAGGAGAATGGATTGAGAGCAGCTCTGAAGAGAAGAACTTGGGGGTGCTGGTTGATGAGAAGCTCAACATGACCCAGCTAAGTGCACTTGCAGCTTAGAAAGCTAGTCATGTCCTGGGCTGCATCAAAAGAAGTGTGACCAGCAGGTCGACGGAAGTGATTCTCCCCTTCTACTCTGCTCTTGTGAGACCCCACCTTGAGTACCGTGTTCAGATGTGGAGTCCTCAGCACAGGAAAGACATGGACCTGTTGGAGAGAGTCCAGAGGAGGGCCGTGAAGGTGATCAGAGGGAGCACCTCCTCTGTGAGGACAGGCTGAGAGAGTTGGGGTTGTTCAGCCTGGAGAAGAGAAGGCTCCAGGGAGACCTTATAGCAGCCTACCAGTACCTGAAGGGGGCCTACAGGAGAGATGGGGAGGCACTCTTTATCAGGGAGTGTAGTGATAGAACAAGAGGTAATGATTTCAAGCTGAAAGACGGTAGATTTAGATTAGATATTAGGAAGAAATTTTTTACTGCAAGGGTCACGAGGCACTGGCACAGGTTGCCCTGAGAAGCTGTGGATGCTCCATCCCTGGAAGTGTTCAAGGCCAGGTTGGACGAGGCTTTGAGCAACCTGGTCTATTGAAAAGTGTCTTTTCCCCTGACAGGGCAGTTGTCCTAGATGATTTTTAAAGGTCTCTTCCAGCCTAAACCACTCTATGATTCTAAGATGATTCTATGACTAATTTTTCTTCACAGGTTTAAGTATTCAAGTGCCTCATTTGCTTTTGAACAAAGTTCTCCTTTGCTGAAAGAAGAGGTTTAGGATGGGGAGCAGAGAAAGGTTAAGAGTTATCATTTGTAATCACTGAGGCAGAAATCTGCCTGTGCCTGCCTCCATTACAGTTTGTAATCCTTAATGTGTGTGGCAAGATCAGCAACGTATGGTTGTGAAAAATCAGGAGCAACAGCAGGGCTGAACCCAGATGGGATTTGTGGAAAGAAAGCTAATAATTTTGAATGTTTACATGTTATTCCAGGGATTTATAGGCCAGCTTTTCCTAGCTACGCTAGGCAGCTCAAAGGACAACTCCACTGAAAAGGTACTGTGAGGATGGTGGTAGTCTGAACAACTGAGAGGAAAGCTAAAATAATTTGAATAATCACCCAAGACCTCTAATCCAAAGCTTTTAAGGTTCCCTCGGTCTTAATGAGTCCTTTTACTCACAGGGATATGTTAAACTAACCTTTCACTCTCAAGGGGGACAAGCTATCTCCACGCCCTCTTCTCCACAAGTCCCTTTTGCCGCCTCTGTCACACTAGTGCAGTTACATTCACTTTCAAATTACCATTGAACCACCATGCCATTTTGGAAAACAGCGTGTCTGTGAGATCCACTGTCACGTGTGCCACAGAGCTGACTTCATCCACCCAAGCCACTGTGAGAGGCTGAGCAGCAGGAACATCCATATATCACATACCTTCCAATATGTTGCAATTTTGAACTCATGCAGAAACACTGTGTCCTATCAAATCATTAATCATTGTTAATAATTCTTTGTTAAGACCATTAATCCCTTTTAGACAAAAAATAATTTAACATTATGACACACAAAGTAGCTACATTTATTTTCTCTGAACACATTAGTATGGCATTACGTGTGTGACAGTAGTTACACTGTGTTATTGTTCAGAAACCAATGATTCCTAAAAGCATTTTAGTTAGACAGAATGAAAGTACACTGATAAATGTAAAATTAAAACTTTTCAAAGTTGGCATCCTAACTTAAATATTTCTTAATTATTGGTTGCAGGAATGGATGGGGACCACCTGTGGTCTGCAACACAGATAAACCACTGCGTGTGAACTAAAACTCTGTCTTTGGACTGATAAATTGCTCTGCTGCTATAATAGCCCATTTATTTTTTTAAATTAATTTACAGAATTTGAGATCTGTGCCTTCACCAGTACACTTATTTTCCAGGCCAGCAAGTCAATTTTTTCAATTAATGCTAACAGCTGCTAAAGTAAGGAATAATTTCACAAAGCAGCAAATCCTTTTGAATTTATACAGAAAGTATTTTGCAAAGAAGAACTGAAATACCCTTATGTAGGTGCACTAAGCATTGGAATATTTATCATCTAACCATAGACAGGAAAATTTGGAAACCTGCTGCAGGAAGAACGTGTTTAACTGAATACAGCAGTGTGCCCGTAGTTGGCAATTGGTCCTGTCAAGGGAACATGATTGTATCTTGCAAATAGAAGCAGAAAATGCAATAAAAGTCATCGTGGGGAAGCTGCTTAGACAATACAACTCAAACAAAAACATATATTCCTTGAGCGAATTAAAACCTATAATCACATGTATCTGTCTTATTGTCTAGAAGAACCTTTTATGATTACAATTTCTGTAGTTTTCACACCATTTTATTAAGCAGCAGTCCAGTGACACACCTCTTTATATGTAAACTGTGAAAGACTTCTCTACTGACTAAAACGGGTTAGCAAATTAAAAGGTAACATTTAAAATCTATCCTACTTCCTCTTATGAATTTTTCTTTATTATTTAAAAAATTTGGAAATAAAAAATATTACTATGCCACATCAGCTTCATGTTTGGTTTTGATGGAACTGAAGATACTATACATCCCATAAGGTCTTCCATCCAGGGAAAATTAAGAAACTACAAGTTACAGATCAGTCATGAAAAGGCACTGAAGAAACCAACTGGGAAATTTTTTTTGGGAAAAAAAAAATGCTTCTCAATGAAAAAAATGTTGACTCATCAAACCATTCTGAGGGAAAAAAATCTGTTTTAAACAAATGTCCAGCTAAAAAAAACAAGTAATTTGAAACTGATGGAGACACCTTACTTCCACAGGATGACTTAGAAATTAAAAGTTTGGAGTTTCAGTTTGATCAGTATTATACTTCAACATATGAATGTCAATGTACGCATAAGGATAATTACATATAAATTAGAAATAAGGTATTCTGAAATCACTGCAATCAATGGCTTTGGTCTGAAAAATGGATTCATATTTTCCAAAAATAATTTGTCATTTTAACTTTTCATTGCTATTCCTGGACAATATTTTCAAAATCTCAGCAATGCTGATGGGACAAAATCCTTTCTGCCCAGACTTAATACAACTTTACTTACCAACAAACACATGTGAGAAGTGAAGACGAAGGACGACACCCACCCAAGAACAGGAGGTCTCCAGGGGGCAATGCAGACAGATTTTCTCATTGGTACAAGACAGCTCCTTTTACAGCCCTTATGAACTGGCTACCAGAGACTAACTGGAGCTGCCTTGTCTCCCCAGCATTCTCCCAGGTCCTGGGCAGAGCTGTTTTCCCTATTTTACACCAGCTAGGATACACATGTGGCAGCACTGACTTTTGCAATTCCTTTCATTCAATCTCTATTGTCTCTGATACGATTCATGCACTACGGCTACAGGGAAAAACGTATCTGGGGACTGTACAAGCTTGGAGAGTTACAAAACAACTCAGCTCCTTCTGCAGATGGAGAGCAGAGGAAAGAGTAGAAAAAGTGTGACTAACTGTTCCTGAATATATTGGAGATGTGAACCAGAAGAGGAGCTGTGTTACTGTGTCTGGGGAGTTCATAGATCTGTGATTACAGGGTCCATTTGGCATGCAAAAAGAGAGGATGATGAAAGGAATAGTTACTCATGGAGAAAAAGCTAGAGAGAACACACAAGGATGCTAACCCCTGGGAAAGAGAGCATACTCAGGTGTGACCCACAGCTTGGGAAAGGGAATAAGGTATTTTTTTTCTTTATTTTCCTAAAATTCCTTCTTTCTTTGGTAGGCAGAGTACTTGAAGGAGTGCCCTCCACCCCAGCCTTGTAAGAGCACCATGAGCTCCAGTGCACTGTTCAAGCCCATCTCAACCCAAGAGGATGTCACAATGTTTTTCAAGCTTTTGCTAAAACCAGACAGCCATATTCTCTCATGATCATATTTGTTTCTTCTCTCACTTTAGAAAGTGTCACTTAAGGCAGGCAAAAGAGGAAAAAAGGACATCCCAGCTGTGCTGTTAGAGGGCACAGCATACTACACTCAGCAAGCAATTGCTGAAATCACTGCTGTTGAAACACTTGCAGATAGATAGCGTTTTGTTAAACTTTCACCTCCTTGAAAACAGTTGTATTCGAAGTAGGGATGAAGGAGAAAGATTTGCCTTAGGGATCCCCTTGTCGACTCATGTGATTGCTGTTGAAAATGGTCTGGATCTAAAAGACCACAAAGGTGTTTGATGTTCTTCATATATCCTTCAGCAAAAGAACTGGGAGAACAGTCATTGCTCTTGTGCGTTTGCATTTTCAATAACACACATGAAACAAGCTATGCCCTGCCAGTTTGGAACAAGCTCTGTCCTGCCTTGATATACCCATGCTGTGTCTCTTTTACTGGTATGTGTGGGAAGAGGACGGGCAGGAAGGGGGAGAAATGACACTTGTAGGGGAGAAACAGGACTGGGACTATGGGGAGAAGATAAGAGAAAAGGAGAGGAGGAAATTAACTGGTTAGCAGAAATAAGACTCAAAAAATCAGAGACAGAAAAAAGGGATGAGACAGGGAGGGAAAAAGCAATGGAGACAAAAAAGTTCTATGAAACTCATGAACACAGAAATCAGGTAGCCAGGCATGAAGAGAGATAACAAAGGAAGAAAAAAAAAAACATGCAAGGAAAATCAAGAAAAAAAAATATTAACCCTCCTGCCAAAAAGAAGCTGAAAAGAAAAACATGGGGTAAATCATACTAGTAAGATGGCACAAAATGAACCAAAGAGGAAATGTGGAAGACAGTAACACAAGCTGCTTTTAATATTGTTCATGGGAGAGACCTTCCAACAATTAATTGTTATGCTGTTGCCCTGTGGTCTCAGTGACATGGATGACATCTGGCTGCAGAGCAGAACTCTGAGCAGCACACACAAGCAATGGGGAGTGATGGCCACAACTGTGATGCCAGGTCAGAAAAATCTCTGGTAAAGCAGAGAAGTGAACTTTGGTGTACTGTCTCTTTTATGTCAAGACAGGATTCTGCCTCTCCTTTTCTGCCATGTTTGATGGATGGATCCCTCCTCTGCTACCATCACTCACCTCCAGTTTGGACCCTAGCTCAACAAAAGTCTAGGAATAAGGGGACAAGAACATGGTAAACAATTCAGTCTGCTGCCATCAGTGTTTTTTTTTTCAGCACAGAGTATAGCCCCTTTTTTCCACTGTGAATAAATGACTCCAAATTGTTTTGCTACCTTCCTGGAAGGTTAGGACTACCAGTGCATCTGAGAACATAAACCCAGTTGTGAAATGAATTATGGCCAACCAGTGCAACTCAAAATAAGGAAAAAGCCAGATTTCCTATTCACACAAGCAGAAAAAATGAGGGATGGTATCACTGGGAAACTGCCAATTTGCAGAATGCTATCATATTGCAGTGTTTACCATGGGTGTCTTTACGGCATCCATTAAAGCTCTTAAATGCTGCTCTGAATCACCAGGTGTCTCCAAGGCCCTGTGGTGTGAGCAATGCCCTTGCACGGTACCCTGCAACAGTGCTTCAGGGTTGCTAAACCACCCGCTCATGCTGTAGGCACACACTTGAACACACAAGTGATCTCACTGTTTTTAGCAACACCATTTATGCCATAACTAACTTAACTATTCACCCGAATGGGGGCTTATCAGCAGTTAGGCTAAAAAAACCAAAAACAAACAGAAGTGTCTTCTTCTGCCTCAACCAAAAAAAGGTTTGGAGCTGAATCCACAGCCCCGTCTGGGTTCCATTGGTGTGCCTGCGTGCTCAGAAAGCAGGCACCGCTGTCACCCTTGAGTGATCCAGAGCATCCACACTCTAAAAGAAAGCGGGCAAAATCAGCCAGAGCCTGTTGTCCTTTATGGCTCATCTTATGCCAATGAAGTTGAAATGTAAAGGGCAGGGTTTGATGCAAAAGCTGCAGGTAAGTCTCACTGGTATACTATTATTTTTTACATCAGATTGGTCATGTTCATACTTAACCATAACCTTCCAGCTGAAACATTTCTGGTTCCTTTAAAATATGAGTTAATAATGATGAATCACAGGTATGGATGATCCTAAATTAAAGAGGCACACAAGGCTTTGCTATAATGAAGGACACTACTGTTATCTAGAGACACAGCACAGCCACATTTAATTTTGCATTTTGCAAGTTAGCCCAAAGAAATTATAATAACACTCCCCTCAGTCTCCTTGAATGGTACCATCCAGCACATGCCCATCAGAAACAATGAATACATACATCAAGTGAAGAGTAAGGGTAATTTCCTGTGGTTGTTTTACAAGCAAGGGATTAAACTGTGACTACCCTGCAGAGTTTAAACAATGTGCTTTTAACAAAACTGATGCCATAGTATGTAATCAGAAGTCAAACAGTAAGTTTGACGTGCTTAATGCAGCATTCATATGTAAAACATCTGCAGTGGAAACAGCCCGGCCTTCTAATTTCAGCTTTTGTTCTAAAATGAAACCTCAGGCCAGGTGCCTCTGAACACGTGCTGAAGTCCTGTCAAAGGATGGAGACAGAATTTCTCCATGGTAATGACACAAAACTCAGACTGGCTCTGTGCATGCAGAAATGCTCTGGAGACCATCAGAAGAGAGGGTCTGTTTGAGCCTGTTATTTAGCACATAACTGCCACAGGTGACTGCATGGGCAAATTTTGAATTCTATCTCAGTTATCCTACCCATTCTTCAATTAACTAAACAACTCCACACGGTTCCTGTACGACACCAGAGACACTTACTATATCACTGGATGTGTTCCTATGTTAGAAATATCCCATAGTCATACACCCACAGCTTTCCTAAATGAAAGTAGTTGGACAGAATACGGACATGCATTTTAACCCATCTTACTGGGTTAAAAACCCGGGATTGCTGCACACCTGGATCTCAGTAAGGGAAGCACAGGGGATGACCCACACAAGAGCCAGGGCTCCAGCATTTGCAATGAATGACCAGGCTGACGTATGAGAGGGCAAGCACCATGGGAACCGGAGGGATGACACAGCCCAGGGATGGGAGGCATGGGGGGAAGCTGGAGAAGGGCTGGGAGGGAAGCAGAGGTGGGGGAACAGAACATTAGGAGTGGTGCAGGACAAGACAGAGGCCAGAGGTGGAGGGAAGGGAGGATGGTGTACCAGGAGCTGCAGGCCAGCATGTAGAGCTGCCAGGGAGAAAGGAGCAGCAGGCAGCGTGGGCTGGGAGAAGCTGCAAGGCAGCTGGGCAGGTGGGGCTAACTGCCCCCCTCTCCCCCCCCAGCCAAGTCAGCATCCTTGTGCTCAGCCGGCAGGGAGCTAGCAGCCACAGGCATCTGTCTGTGCCCACCTGAGGGCAGGATCAGGGCCTCTACATATGCATTCACTTGAGGATGAAGTCTATTAGCATTCACCCAGGCTATTTTAAAACAACCCAGTTACTGAGAGTCTCCCGGAGTAGGCAGTGAGGAGCCCAGGTTCCACACCACAACCATCACCACACTGTGAGCATCAGAAAGGAAGCAAGGTTTTCAAGGTTCAGAATAAAAGATTCAGCTTACAAGGTTATAAATTATTTCTGTCTTTGAAGGCTGCAAGCTTTGCTCAAGTCTGAAAGATATTTAGCAAATGCTCGAGAATCACCATTCATTAAAAAAATAACAATAAAGGCAACAAAACTTCCCACATTCAGTATTCAGTAACAATTCTTTTGGAGTTTAGTCTGCACACCCTTACTGCAGATGAGTGAATATCAAAAATGGATTGGTACCTGCTTTGTAAGTCGTCCAGGTGCAATTTGCCTACATAATGGGTGGCTGATGAGACAGTGATGATCCTAGCATTGTGACTGTGCGTTCCTGATTGCTTCAGCTTATCCAAGAGGAGGTTAGTCAACAGGAAGTGTCCCAAGTAGTTCAAGCCGAAGTGCTTCTCAAACCCATCCTCTGTCTTCCTTTCAGGGACCAGCATCACTCCAGCTGGAGAAGAAAGTAGATGTAAAAGCTGTTGATTTATTTCAGAGAAGGAGGAAACTAGAAGGAGCATGGATCTCCTGCTGCAGAGTGTAAACACAGCATTTAGAGCAATGAGTGACCGGTGATGGCATGTTAAATATAAAGCTGACACTGATTGATTCCTGTCAAGAAAAATGTCAAAACCCCAACTTCAGTTTCTTTATCCAGAGAACAGATAGACTGACTCTCTCCTTCGCTACCTCCCTCCCTGCAGGATTGTGAGGATAAATGGGTTAATTTGTGAAAAGTGTTTTGAAGAAATTAAAAGCTGAGTTAACCCATTGCTGTTGTTCCAGAATTCAGTGCTGGAGATCCACAACAATAATTATTCCATCTACAATAGGTGGGATCTGGGTGATCCTAACAACATTCTCTCCATCAAAGAGCTCAGAGCAGTGGAGACAAGACCAGGCTAAGTAGCAGACCTGCTCTCCCAGACAGCTTTCTGCTGAGTCCTGGCTGGAGTTTAAAGATCTGTTGAGTCTTTGTCTGAAATCTGCAACTTCTATCTCACTGGTGTGGGTGAGAAACAATGTAGTAAATTTACCCAATATATCTTAATTACTGTGCTTACAAGCAGCTGCATACTGAAATGAGGTTTTGGATGCTTATTTTGGCAATATTTTTGCATATATTTCTACAAACCACAATTTTCAAACTCACTGCTTAAAGTAAGCATCCACATCCCTAACACACAATGTTGATTTCAGCATCTTGCACAGAATCTTGAGCTCGTGCATAAACTATACTGTGTACTGAGGCTGTGGGGGAGATAGCTATTTCACTCAATTATAATGTGGACTTGAATGTTATAAAGTATTATTATTTTATTAAATTTAATTATCATACAAGTGGACCTGACCTTTGTAATTTAAATGTAGATGGACATGACTCACGGAGAATAAAGTCGGAGGCCATAGTCTTCTCTGTAAAACATATGAAGGTGATACAGCAGAAAGGCCACCTCTGCCCAAGGATGTGAGAGAGTGTCAGCTTCATCCTCACGCTACTTCATATGTCCATTGAAAACCCTTTAACATTCCATTTCTTGACATCAGACCAATGATGGAATACTGCTATCACTTTAAATTGCACATGCTATGCATCTGCACCACTCCTTCGGCAGGAGAGGGGGATCCCATCACCTGCTAGTCCTGATTCATTATTGCCACTTGGGCTGAAGAGGAGACATTTTCAGGATCTTTTTAGCACAGCCAACACCCAGAGCAATTCACCTATGGGCTGCCTACTGCCTAATAGGCCTGCATGATGAAGAAATAGCAGACCATGTGTGAGAGCACAACCAGAGCAAAACCTGGCCACTTTGTAGGAGTGGAGATTAGCCATTTCAAAGCTAGTCTCTACTGTTTAGAGACTGTGGTTTTATACAGGTACAGGAGAAAAAGCATGAGGGAGGTGGGAAAAGAGCAATGGTGAAAGGATGCAAACAGTGGATGTAAAACACAGCAGATGATGGAAAAGAAAGTGAAGAAGCGATAGGAACACAACTGGAGATGCAGTGTACCGGGAAGGCGTAATTGAAGACTCCAGACCAAACAAAACATTTGGGTGTCACACAGCATACCCGCATATGGAGACCTCAAGACTGAACACGAGCGATGCTGTCTGATGGTATGATAAAAGAAACACAGCACAAATTATGTGTTCAAGCTCTACAAAAGCTCTGACTGGCATCTCTCTCTGTCATTGTAGCCACTCTTCCAGATTCCTCAGAATGATGGAAAAGCTCAGCTACCAGGTGTGGTTTCTCTGTATGTCAAATCTCAGCTTTAACAACAGAAAGACACAAATTAGAGGGTGTCTGGTGAGGTGCCCCGTTGTGTTCTCCTTCCTCAGCAGCACTTACTATGATGCACCGTGCAACTACTCACAGAGCTGGAAAAAGATTTCCATTTCCTCTGTGATCTTGCACATGGTATCTGGAACAGCGGTTCGGACTGAGCACTGGCATGAGGGCTGCAGACAGACAGAAAGGTGAAACAAGTCCTGCTGTGACTTCTACTTGTTTTCTGGGAAGAAGGAAAGGGCAGGAAGGGAAACAAGCCCCAAGCTCGCCGACCAAGTCTCAGCCTGCTACAGTGCGAGTTTCAGCAGAGACAGGGCTTAGCATGAGCTGTTGGAGGTCAGACTGGAACAGCACCACATCTCTGAGCAAATTACTTCTGCCTCTCTGAGGCTCACCCTGCCCTCCAAAGCTCTGATATTTGGAAAAAGTGAAAGGAAGCAGTTTGCCAGAAGTCTATTTGCAGAACACTGGTAAAACAGAAGCCCAAGAAAACGCAGCCAACATAAATGAGCCTTGGCACAGCAAAGCTGATGTGAACCCCAAATGTTGCTTCTGCATCTGCTGGGGCTGCTGCAGGGCTCACTACAGGACCTCCATGCACACAGATTCTGTCCAAGTCAGATGGAGGGATGGAGAAATTTGTCTGGAGAGAAGTGCAGCAGATGACTGCCTACCAACCATTCAGCTTTGCATCACGACCAGCAGGCAAGCCTGGGGAAGCTGTCACTGCTCACACCAGCCCAGAGGCCGTCTGTGCTACAGCAACCGCCCCCTCGACCTCTGGAGAGGCGCGGGATTACAAGAGCACACGGAGACTCTGCCCTCCACCCAGTTAGTCTCCACCATCTGTGCTGCACATCCTGGAAGCAGAAAACAGATCCGAGTTCAGATCAGGAGACGGAAAAAATTTACACTCATGCAGTGCACAACTGTTAAGCTACACATTCCTGAAAATTACTTGCTCATTCTTAAGGAGCTTCCTCTGAGCAGAAATTGTGGTCAAGTCCCTGAGCAGGCACAATCGCCTCTGCCTGCCTTTGTTGCTGTTACAATTCCCTTTATGTCTTCAAGAGCTGGTCAAATGATATTAATCCAAAGTACCTTTGAAAGTTCTGGAGTTTTTTTTAAAGGCTCTCATCTTTGACGTGGTTCATATCAAGGCTATCAAAAAATCTTGCCCTGCAATTTGAGGGCAGTTTCTTTTATTTGCGGAGAAGCCATTTTAATTCACTGAGAATGAGTGTACAAATACCCAACAGGCAACCGAACCTGGCTGCTTCTCTGACAAAAGTGAAAACCTTGTAAGTGTAGCAGCAAGCTTTCTTTTTTTAAATTATTAACTACCTAACATTCAAAAGATACTAAAAGTGGTATGCTATTGATTTTCTTTTGTCCAGAAACATCATCAGCTTTACTCAAGGGCCCCAAATGGTACCTCAAAGAATGAAAACTGCTTCTATTTTTAATTCTTTCAATTAATACAATAGTATTTGAAACATTAAAAAATGCCTTTTTTTTTTTCCTTACCTCTTCATTGCAAACTAAGAATGATTTTACTTATTCTTCTGGTATGGAATCCATACAACCCAGTATCTGTCTGATTTTAATTATCATTAGTTATCCTCCTCATTTTTTGGAGTGCATATGAACTTTGAAGTGGCAGCAAACAGATCATTAATGTCAAACACCTCAGGTCTGATACAACTTTCTTACACACTTTTCCCTCTTATTCAGCTGGATTGTTTCCAGAAGATTTATTTTTTAAAATGTCTCTAATAACAGAATGGCATTAAAAAATGAATTAATAAGTAAGCTGAACATGAGCTTTTACTTTGTAATTGATTAGCTATTATTGAAATATTCACGCAAAAGACTGACAGTATGCATGCAGAAAACTGCCTAAATGACACATCGATGTGTGATTTTGCAGTAGACGTGAATTAGAACAAGAAAAATATTTCACAGCATAACTATGCTGAATAACTGTTCTTCTTATAGATATACATTCCAGTGTGCTGCTGTTATACATTTAATGTAATATGTTTCAAATTATACACATTTTCATTAGATATAATGAATTTTAAAAATCTATCCTTTTTTAAAATTTTTATGATTAGACAATAGAGAATGGAGGATATTTTCTCTCAAAGAACGAATACACTTCAAGAGAACCACCTCTGTAATCAGTCATTTATCAAGATTTTTATAAAAGTTTCTAATAAAACTCCTGGTTTGGGATCCATCAATGAATTAGTCTTATATGGTTTTAAGAGCATAATGGATCTGATACTGTACACCGCATAACTAAAAAGTTTATGACAGTTATAAATACTACAGGCCAGGCATACCGTATTTTTATTGGACTATAGGAGAACAGGAGAATTTGTACCATGCCTGTACTGTAGATGATGATAAACATTGCTGTAATTCCTGTACATCCCACTGCAAAGATATCCTTCAGCTCCATTATAAAATGTTTTAAGAGCTTTCAAAATACAAGTATTTCACTCATCTAGATTTATTTACAGTGAACTGCTTATAGGTTTTTAAAGGTATTTCTCTCAAAATCACTATCAAATAAAGATATAAAATCTCTTTTTCACATGCAGAATAAAATGTCTTCCTTCCCGGTCAGGCTCACAAAAGAGGGTTTGGAGGCAGTGCCGCCACATGCAAGTCCTTTTACCCCCAGCAACACAAGGGCTGGACAGCCAGTGCAAGAGGTCAGCTGCATACACTTATATGTAACACCTTCACAGCAGGAGGCAAATCTATGTAATCACATTCACCCAATTCTTGCTATTTTACAAGGAAGAGATACGTACTGTACCAAAAAAGTTCCCAAAGGGAAAAAATTAATAGAGACAGTAACTACAAGTGAAAGCGCAAAGCCTTTTCTCCACACAGGCTTTGTACTGGTGTAGCTGATTCATTTAGCAGCATTTTCGTGCAGCCACACAAGGTGACCCACCTCACCCAACAGAGCATCAAAACACCTCTGCTTTGTACAGTCATACACCAAAAGATCTATGGGTGGATTTGTCTAGCTGTAGAATAGTGCAGCCCACTTCTCCCCTGAATAAGGACAGCCACAGTCGAGTGAACATCTCAATAATTACAGCAGCATCCTCTGGCTTAAACTAGATTGTTTGTTCCTCCTAGTTCACTTGGGCTGTGCTATTTCAGATCATGCCTGTACTGTGGACCTCTCCTGGCTAGTGAGCAACAAGAAGGTGCAATGCTTTATTAAAAGAATTGCCCCCAGAAGCACCCACCAGAGACACAACTAGTACTCACAAAAGTGCTTTTTACAGTTATGCCTTGTCTGGGCTGCAGAGAGCAGACTTTACGGTACTGCTGCAACACACTGCTTGCTAAGCTACATCCGTAACCCAGAGCCTAGTGCTACTGGTATGCTGCACACCTACTGGTATTCCAGAAGAGCATTCTGAGTCTAGACAGGACCACACATAGAAGCCAGATTAACAGTATGTGAAAGCCGAAAAGGCAAAAAACCAAACGGTTAAGAAGAAAAAACACAAAAATACAAATGAAGCTTGGTACAGATCTCTAATGCTACATCCCCATTTCCTGTCTCCCCAGGAAGGAGTTCAGACTCTTGCACTTCCCAGCATTTTCTGGAGCTCTCTATACACGCATATGCAGCCTTCTAAAGCAAACTGGTAGGAAACTGAAGCAA
Organism: Syrrhaptes paradoxus; assembly: GCA_013400615.1. Taxonomy (NCBI): domain Eukaryota; kingdom Metazoa; phylum Chordata; class Aves; order Pterocliformes; family Pteroclidae; genus Syrrhaptes; species Syrrhaptes paradoxus. The sequence continues at coordinate 18,082 of VZTO01019721.1, forward strand.
AGCAAGGAATTTTACCCCATAGTGTAATGATGACACCGAGATAACACCTAGAGTCCACACCAATGCATTTGACCCTTTGGGAGGTTCAAGGACATCTGCTGTCAGCCTGTCTGGCATCAGTGGTGGGACAGTGTCCTGCGAGTGGACCTTCTCTGGAGGGGACTAGTCACCATGAAAACAGGTTTGATAAAGAGCAGGGCAGCACCAGGACCCAGCCTTGGTCTGTGGAGGAGAGCTGTCTCCAGTGGGTTTGGTCTCTCCTGCCTCTTTCCAGAACAACTCATCCACAGGAGTCTGCCTGTGCCTCTGCCCCAGCACTGAGCAAGTTCTCAACTAGCTCCTGTCTCCTGCTCGCTTGCAAGGGGCTCTGCACTGCCCATTCCCATTTCTGCACACTGGCTTCCTGACAACTCCCTGAACTCCCCGTGCTGGCCTAAGTGCACAGCCCTGCTGAAGCCAAGGAGCTGCTTCCCAGACAAGGCTCTGAGCTGTGCTCCCCTCCCTCCCTTCCTTACCCCCAAAATCTGTTGACCTGATGCCAATCTTATCAAGGAAGAGCATGTGTGCAGGAAAGAGGTGAGAGGGCTCAGCCCCAGACGCACGTTATCAGCTTCATCTGCCTCTCTGCTTCCCTGCAAACAGCAAATTCATTCACCCTAATTTTCTTAGCCAGTCACTCTAGTTCCTTTGTGTCTGAATCTCATAGATCTCACCCTGCATCCTGCAGGCATCTGCCAGTCATGTGCCTGGCGTGCCCCTCCCTCACTCCTGAGGCTGGTTTCCATACAGGGCCGTGAACTGTGGATCTGAGGCTCCCACCAGCTTCCCCATCCCCTCTTCAGAGTTAACCAGTTGTGATACGGGGGTAGATGAGAATTAATTTCTACAAGTTACATCAAAGTCAGTGGCCAAACAGAAGAGAGAAGTTCCAATCCTGTCCCCGCTGGGGAGCATAATTCTCTTCTCTTTTAAACATCAGTAAACTTGCAAAAAATACATCAGTCAAGAACTTACTGCAAGAAAAGGTTCAATCAGTTTGAGCACAACAGAGTCTAGTCCTCAAGATAAGGACTCAATCCTCAGGAATTATGTGGTGTCTAAACACTTTCAAACTCTGAGACCTCTCCTATGGTTAAATATACCTAATGCCTCTTGAAGGTGTCCCTGCCAGTGCCAGTGGCAGGGAGGTTGGAACTCAATGATCTTTAAGGTCCTTTCCAACCCTAACCATTCTATGGTTCTACGATAATGCCCGCCCCAGCTCCCTCCTCTCATACTTGATCTTATGAATTTCCTGATATTGAGTAAGAATAGATGTTACATTCATAGTTTAATTTTGTTTAAAAGTCTTTCAATCAGCAAACTCAAATGTATTGCCATCAAGTTTTCCCCCATCCTAATGGTTTCTATCTGATACTTCTGTTCTCCGCCATCAACTTTTCACTCCATCTTCTGCTGTCTCTCCCTTATAACCTCCCAGCCTTAACTGCCTTTCTTCTGTTTCAGTTCTCTACACCCAGACTTCTCATATAGATCTGTCTCTCTTGGAAGTCACAATCTTGTCCCATCTGCAATTCAAACCAGCCTTCTTCCTCTTTCACGCTACAAGTTTTGTCATTATGCCTAAAAATGCAAGAGCCAGCACTTCCAGAGAGAAGTGGTCACTAGTCAATTGAGGTCACCAACCACGTCCGCTCACCAGGTATGTCTGGAGAGACATTTAGGTCCTAAGAGTGATGAAACCGTCCCAGCTCCACAGTCATGTTCTAACTGTATTCAGGATAAAACCCAGACACTGATCACCTCCTATCCACTCTCCCCACCCCATAGTCTACTTTTCATGGGACAGAAACTTGTCATGGAGATCACAGAGGACCCAGGCTCCCACTCTGGAGAGCGGAGAGACCAGGAGGAGCCTGAAGTGAGCCACAGTGCCCATCTCCACCCCAGCTCAGAGGCACCTGTGGGGAGCAGATAGGACACTGGTGCCCTGTCTCACTGCTGATGCATCTGCCTGCATGCAGTACTTCCCACCATGTCTCAGGGTTGTGATTCCAAAAGAAAGACCCGCTCAGCCTAGGCTCAGGACATGCTTGGTACAGGAAAAGTCTTTAGTGATTAAAAAGTAAAAAGATCTTTTCAAAACTGCAGTGCTTAACAGGCTTCTGACTCCACACATAATGGGACTATCCCATGGGTGATGAAAGGTGCAGCCTCCTCTGACACAAAGGCAGCATCTTGCTTGCATTCAGGTCTCCACTACAAACTATAACACCAGAGCCTTTCTAAAGAAACTTGTCATCATTTTTGACATTAAAAAACCCTTAGATTTTTTTTCTCATAATTGTTGGAAACAGATAAACTCTTGTCTGGCATTACAAAAAATAAAATAAAAAGAAATCAGCCTAAGGTAACTACATTAAAAGTTTGGCTAACTAGTAAGGAACTGAAAACTGGGTAAAGTCTACTGCTCGTGCTCCCAGACCCACACATAATGCCCACAAGGGAGAGGTGGACTGCACTAGCTGTGCCAAAGAAGATAAAGCAATGCATCTCTCCAGCAAAGATCAGCTCTTAGTTTATCAGTAGGTTAAAAAACCAAAACAAAACAACAACAAAAAAACCCACAACAATCCACATTCAAAGAATGTGAGAATAACAGCCAAATCTTGGTAGGTTCAGCACAAATCTGAACAGGCTGCAATACCTCCTTAAGAACAGATCCACTCTCTGATTCAATGTCACGCTGCTACACAGTGAATACAGAAAGCACGGGCTAGCTCTTTGGAAAATGTGTCAGTTAATAAAAGAAAATATGATCCATAACTGGAGTTCTGTTTTCCCACTAAAATAAATCAGAGCATTCATAAGTGGGTCTGTCTGGAAAAAAACAAAACAAAACAAAACAAAACAAAACAAAACTTTGTTTCCTGAAAATATGCTCAGTATCTGTTTGGTTATTTCAATTGGCACAATGGTGAGTTATCCCACTCACAATCAGTAGACAGGAAAGTCAGTCACAGTTTTCTAATTCAACAGGAAGTTCTCTTAGAAGTAAAAAAAGAAAAAAATTGTTTTGCAATTTGTACTAAAAAAAAAATTACTAAAAGCTATGAAAGGATTAGGTAAGAATAAAACATGGCTCACTCCTGCTTCTTAGAAAAGCCAGTGGCAAATGTTCCATGCACTTAAGTAGAACTGGTTGGGTTTCCTAATCCTTCAATAGCTGAATTTTGTATCTGTCTTCCACTGATAAAACATTCACATTCAGGACATAAAACCAAATGGGTCAAGAACCTGTGTCATGTGGAGCCTGAGATATTTCCCTTTTCACAAAGTGTTTGATACCACAGACACAAAAAAAGCTTTGGAAACAATTAGAAAGACAAAGATAGTATCAAACAAAAGTCAGGATTTTAATGAATGAAATCCTTACAGTTTGAAAGTCAGAAGTAGCCTAAAGTTACTCTTCTAACTTATTAGTTCTAATAAAAAAATAAACCTCTTATAAGAAATCTGATGTCTTTATATAGGATACACATCCTTCTGGCAGACAACAATGCTATGCAAGTATAACAAAGGCTCTAGCTGATGACTGATGATAAAAATCTGGGCACTAGGTAAATGCTGGCATTGCACAACCCTCAGCTGCTCTGAATAAGCCGTGTCAGTTACTGTCAGCACTATCATGATGCTCTGACACGCGTGTCCAGACAAGTTACTTCCAGTACTCAAGGCACCTAATACCTGTAAAGAGCAGTGTGTGATCAGCCAGCCTCCCCATACTTTCCAGTCACCTCTCTTATAAAGATGACATCTTCTGAAATATCTGAGTAAATGGCATCTTTCATGCACTGAGCTTCTTCAAAAAATATGGCTCTGAGAATAGCTTCTGATTTTAGAACACATTAATACCGCATGTTAATGTCCTTGTGAATCTTCTGGCTTTGCCCATCATCCATGGAATATCCATTTTTAGCCAATCCCACCATCACCTCAAATTACCTTTTCCAGCTCTAAACATCTCCCAAAGGCTCAGCTCTCCCATGATGTCTAGTATCTATTATCTATTACATACAGGTAAAGGGCCACCCTTCTGCTTGTCCTCCTCTCTCTTTCTCCCTGTCCCTCTACACCTTTTCCATCTCAGCTTTGCTTATGTATTAGTCTAATTAATCTTCAAGGAAGGATAAAGATGAAACATGATGCTATAATCAGGACACTGGAACAAGATTCATGAGCTGTCAGATCCTGAGTTCACCACAGCCTTCTTGTGTGGCTGGAGGAGAAGTATTATTTTTGATGAAATCCAAGTTCCACTGGAGTCAACAGCAACCCTCCTCATTAACTTTCCCTCAAGGATTTTTCTAGTGAATTTCCACTTCTCTGGGGTTTCTCTCCTTCTCATCTTATAGTCTGTGTAGCCTGCAGCTGCTACAGAGAGGGGAGCTGTCCCACCTAATCCAGTGGGACAGGATATTTTCATAGATCGCACTGTGATAATGTAAGGAACTATTGTTAAACCTAGCTAATCAATAATGCCTGTGAATATACCTATAAAATTGTTGTATCTGATACATCCATTTGTTTCCACCCCTCAAATCTCACACTTCTTCTGAAGATCAGATCCTGCAAATACTTAAACACAAGAATAATTTAGTATGTGATCCACCACGACAGCATCCATGGGACCACTCAAATGGCTCCCTGCAAAGGATTATGGCTGGACTGCATATGGCTGAGCTGTGCGTAGGTAACACAAAGAAATACATATATTTCACATACTTGCCTCCTGATACAGTTTTTATTGTGTCCTAGGAACTAAGGAGGGAATCTTACAGAGACTTATTCATTCTATCAAGAAACTGAGATTTCTCAGATGATCCACAAAGTACAAAACATGAACATCTGAATTAGCCAGCAGTTCAGAAATATTGATTTCAAATTGGCTTAGATAGGCTTCAACCTGAAATACATTAACTGTAATCTGTCTACAACAGTCTAATGATATCCTGAAATCTCTGAGTTCTTTTTTTGTCTTTGTGTGAATGCCAACAAATATACTAAATGTCCTCATTGTTTTCTCCCCCTCCTTCCTAAGCTGTAGCCAAAATCACAAATCATTCAAAGAACTGCAACAGAGAAGGTAGTTGGTATTTCATTGTTAATGACTTAGACTGTGCACATTTGGTATTGGTAGGTACTCTGTTATCACTAAGGATGTTGTGATTTTGGTGTTAGCTCTCTTGGTTTTGAGATCATTAAGTACTGTAAACAATGTATAAGTAAAAACCTTAACTACAAGGTGCTGAGAAACATTTCTCACACACAAAGAAAATTACTGACTTCAAGTTAGAAAAAAAACCTCTCTGTCATGAAACTGTGACTACTACTTGAAGAATTTTGTGAAGTGTTTTACTATCTGTCCATTTTGCAGCCACAGGAAGGTAGAAGATTTTCTAATGTGTCTTAACAGAAATACCACTTGAGCAAATGTATTAAATAATTACACTAGTGTACATGCTGTAATTTGCTAAGTGCTTTTCAACTGTACAAAGACACAGTTCATTTTAAAATCAAAAAAATTGGCACCCAATTCCTATTAGTGGACTAGAAGATATATTCTCCTGACCTTCTGTCACATTAGGTTTTCTAAACTGCTGTAGTACATCCATCTTTCTGTGGCTCATAGTTCAGCTATTTAGCTTTTTTTTTTTTTTCACAGAAAATTAATTTGTTTTCTGTGTCATTGCATTTTTCTCTTTTAAGCAGCAGCACATATTTTTTTTTTAAAAATGTTTATGTAATACTCTATTTGCATCTTTAATATGTTTTGTTTTTTTTCAAAACCAAGAGCTGAGCATGCACTTTACCAATGCAGAAAGCATAGTAATGGAACAACCGGCCTTTATTTGTCAGCTGAAATAATGTGTGCATTCAACCAATTTTTCCTTTTAAATTAGAAATTAGAAAGTTAAATGTATATGCTAAAATCAACTATAACAAAAAGAGAGGAGGTGACTCTAGTGCACTAATCTCCATTTTGAATGCCCTAAACATTCATGTAAGGCTTCTTCAAGTGCCTGAATTAGCTGGATACCTAAACCTGACTGAAGTTTTTGTGGGATCTGGGTGCCTAGCTCTAGGAGAATACTTTGAAACTCAGGATTTTAGCATCAATTTAATTTCCAACTAGATCCTTGAGTTAGTCAGGTGATGGAGAGCAAGTGATGGAAATGCATTTTTTTAAAAAGTTACCAGTGATGTGGAAAACTGCTGAATTTCATAACGATCTTAAGTCAGACGTGTAGTATTACTGTGCTATTTACCTAGCACAGTAATTCATTCACCTGTCTTTAAAAATATTTCAATGTTAATTTCATAGTTTTCATTACTGCATAATAGAACTTCCCTCAATTCATCTTGAAATGTTTGACTTTTTGATAGCTTTATACAAGACCACAACAAATACCATATTCCTTCACATACACACAGGATACACATTCATGGAGATACATGTGTGTGGGTCACTAAGGTTTAGACATGATTATACCAATCAATTTAAAAGATTTTGATTCAAAGCAATTAAATAATACTAATACAGTATGCAAAAAAATACAGTGTAACATTTGTCATTCTTACATTAAATGTATTAAAAGGGTACATTCCTTGACAATAAAATGCTTTGTCTTATGAAGATGACAAAAATTCTGATTAGATTGCTGATGGTCTGATTCAGAACTCACGGGACCCACACAAAGTCTGATTTTCAAAACGTAATGGAGACTATTAGTCCTAACAGTCTTTGAGTCAGACTCTTAAAAGCATGTAACTGCCTACAAATACATTGTGCAGATGCCTGGCTCACAGGTTCTTCCCCATATGCTAAAATATAAAAATACTTCTTCATATCAAGAATGATAGAGCTTCAAGATGTGTAAGAAATAAGAGTACTAGGTGACAATAAGAAACCTACTATTCTAGATGCATACACTGAGACATAAGAAAATCAACCACGTCACCATGAGATGTCCTGCAAGACATGCAAATGTCATGAAAAATGGCATGCGAAGTGCCTTCCTATTGACAAGAGAGATTTCTTACAGAAAGTGCACACACTTGCTGACAACATGCCCAACTCATTCCCGTAAGACATACAAATATTGCAAGCATTGTCCTCTTCCAGGCACCCAAGCTTGTGTCCGTGTGATCATGTGGTGAAAGCAGTGGAGTCGGCAACTGTGATAAGGCTTTTGAGTGAGTATTGCCTCCAGACCTGCAGTCCATGATGGACTGAATCTTCCCCCTTAGTGCATTGCACTACAGTGAAAAAAATGACAAAAAAAAAAAAAAAGGAAAGAGGAAAGGAAAGGGAGAAAGAAAAGTTAGCCCAACCACCAGTATTTGTCTTGGATGTGCTCGACACTGATGGAAAGCCAAGAAAAGCTGTTCGAAGGTTTTTGCATCAGGTCATTTCTCCTCCATTAGGTATGTTCATTTTCCTCTTGCATACTAAGAAATCACTTGGGCTTTCACTACAAAACTAGTAATACAAAACTAAATGCTACAGTTTATTTACAAAGCAAACAAAATGCAGAAAAAAACCCAAAAAACCCACAGAAAGGAGCTTTCAGAAATGTTGGCTGGTGACTGGCCAGGTAACAGTCAGAGACTAACCTAATTATACGGGAGTTCTAACAGCAGCTTTGGACGTGATCGCTCCTGTGATTCTGTTAAAGGTTCAGCAAAATGCAGAGCTCGACCATTCATTTCATTGTAGTTCCTAATAGGATTTTCTCAAACAACAGATTTTTCTTGCCAACTGTATTTAGTAACCAAAAATAAGTGAAATCAAATGCCCTTCTTGCAGGTCACGAAAACATAGACTGATTCAGACAAATAGTCTCAAGCTTCTTTCTTAAAAGAAGCTTTGGGCCCACACTCTGGTTTCATATCATATTAGGCACATTAGAAGATCTATTTTCATATAAATTTTTCCTGATTAAGAAGACATATTCAACTGCAACTTCCATCTATCCTGTTTCAGTAGCAGCAGCTAGGCCAGAACAAAACCCTTCACTCAAGAGGGCTTCCCAGCTGTCCTGTTGCTTCAGCCCCATCATTTCTCCCCCAAACTGCCCCCAAGCCTCTGCTTCACAGTCCTGGCTTTGCTCATGCAACCAGTGGAGTGCCCGGGATGCCTGATGGGTGCATAGCTCTCAAAACCTTTTTTTCCACAAAATGCTGTTTTTTCAACTAGTGTTGTTCCCATCTTTGAAACAGTTTGTACTCTGCATCTTTAAAAGTAGGCATGTAAAACTGGAAAGGTTTTCTAACCAGGATTAAATATCCACTACCTTTAATTATTGCACAATTAAAATAATAATGGTAGGCTTTTTTGACTAATCAAATAAAAATGAACATTTAATTGAACACTTCATGAATGTTTCATATCAATCAGGAAATAAAATACTCTTGAATTTTTATTGCAAAATTTGCTTGTGTTACTGAGAGCTCTTCAAGGCATCGATGAATGTAACAAACTGATTTATTTACAGAACGTTTGCCCTCACTAGAACCGAAGGGTGCACAGGAAAACAGAAAATGTTCTTTGGGATGTCTTAATAAAAATATATGCAAATAATTGGGAAAACAAGAACAACAGCATATAACAGCAGAAAACTTCTAAAAGAAGCCTAAATTGTTGCTAGCAGGTGTTTTCCCTAGTTAAATAGACAGGTGAAAATTCCCCTTTAGGAAAGTGCATGCAGAGCATGCAGGGTTTTTGGAAGAATTATTGTACGGGCTGGTTTCCAAAAATACTGTGGCTATAAAACATAATTAGATGGCAAGTATGTGAATAACAAAAGTTAAAATCTTTATGAGTAATGAGATTCATTTGATAATTGTATGAATGCAAGATTAATGTTGTCCTTTTAATTTGTTCTCTGACCACTGAGGACACAGCTTTATGGACAACTTTCCAGCAGCACCTTAATCTAAGCAGTGACTGCTCTGAGGTTGCCAGATAATTTGCTAGATTATATTTCAGGTGGATTAACCCCCCAACCCAGCTCACCAGACAGCCACAGTAAATGCATGTGTTCATATAGGCAAAATATAAGGGGAGAGAAAGTAAATGAAGGTGAAAGGACTGGTTTTCTACCAACATAAAGTACAGCTCTACTTTTTTTTTTTTTATTAGAGATAAAAGGTGTTGTAGGCACATGATTTTTAGTGGTGGAGAGCTAAAAAACACAGCAAAAGAACAAGACTTGCAATAAAATCCCAAGCAGGGGTGGCACTGAAGTGTTCAGTCTTCCCAGTCTCCAAAAAATGTAATTTAACTCCTAGAAAGACATGCCTGTTAATGCAGCCATATTGTAAACTGCTGTATGGTTCAGAAAACTGATTTGAAATGTGAAGTGATAGATGAGAGCCCCATTTGTCACATCTTCCCATGCAGATATGTGAAGAAAAGAACAGAACTCACCATTATTCACCAGGACATGGAGTGGACAATTCTTTGCTCTAAACCGCTGCACAAATTGCCGTATAGACTTCATGGAAGCCAAATCACAGTATAAAAACTCCACTGGGAGGGAAGAGGAGATGAATAAAACAGAGTTAAGTTAGTTACAATTACATAAAAACACACTTACAGATATCAACAAGGACTCCTGTGATAATGTCACTAGGAAAGTAAAGATTCTAAAAATAAACCAAGCTTTTGAAAATTACAGGTGAAGCTGGTCTCAGAAGGTTCTTTCTTTCTCCTTCCTTCCTGCATTGTTATTTTTAAACTATTGATTCTTCACAGAGCAAATATGATGAATGCGGCTGCCAGGAGGTAAAGAAGGGTATCAAATGGAGTCAATATGTTGCAGTCCTACCAGTTTTTGTACTTCTATTATTTAGGAAGATGGGCTACAGCTCCAGACATGGCAGCTGGAAATCAAATGGGGAGAGAGAAAGCCACATCAGACACTACAATGTTTGCCTGTGTTTCTGATGCCAAATATACTGCCCTATGTTTTTTTCCAGATTATCTGCTGAGTGTCTGTGCTTTGATCAGTGATGGAGTCTGACAACATGTTATAAAACAAAGCTTTACTGAGGCAGGAGGAAAGATGAGCAAAAGTGTGGTGGACATCCAGGGACACTTGGTGTCCAGGTCATCTGGCAGCAACAACCAGTCATGTAAATGTATTTTGAATGTCATGGCACCCCTTGGCTCCAGCAATGACAGTGTGATTTGAGAGCATCATACTTCACATGCATACCGTGGACAACATCCTGCCTATGCCAACGATGGTGGTCAAGGGGCAGGGTGTCAGTGTCTTAAATTACATTTAACACTTGTATGTTTTTATTTCCAAGGAAACATGCCACTAACAAAAGCATCCTATGTCCAAAGCATTAGTCAGCCACATTACTAAAATAAAAAATTACTTAAATCCCCCAATAACTTTTAACCCATCAGGTCTGAAAATTCTCGTCCTGTTGCACTGTCCAGCTTTCAGCCTCTGACTCTCACAACACTGCTTCATCAGTTGCCTTGCCTTGCATGACAGCCATGACCAGGGTTACTAAGTGAAAACAAGTGGGGCCCCCCCCAACAGCAGTAGCTATCCCCACACAAACAATCCAAAATCTTTATAAATTCTGCAAAGAGGAAAAAGAAAGAAAATTGTGACCTCATCCACCTGTTTTAGCTGTGTTCAGAAAGTATACATATTGCATGCCAGGCTTTTGGTTTGTTTCAGCATTAGCTATGTTTTAAGCAATAAATTGTGAGTCTCCAGCACAGATGCTACCCTCTTTTCTGGGTTGCTACATGTCATGGTGGGACTCCAGGTCAGCTAGATGTTGTCAACTCCAGCCCAGACAGGTCCCATACACCAGGGCTCTGAGGTGGATATGCCTGAACCTCTTCCATAAAGTGAATTTTCCAGGAAAGACCAAAAGGTGTTTCAACTTTAGAAGTCAGACAGTACTGAGCAACCTCCAGCAACTAAGTTCAGCAGAAAGGCGAAGGTTGTATAAAGCATGCTGCCCTTGCTCACGGTGTCCTTGCAGGGTGAGTCCTTACCTTCTGGTTTGGTTTCCCTGATTTCCCAACCTGTGGCAACCTCTGCACAGATGCCCGGTCCCCTAGACAGCTTTGGCCACCACAGCTGAGGATGGGGGCTCCAGGTTCTCATGGCCTTTTCCCCACTCCCCGCTGCCCTCCCACCTCGTGGCCTGGGGGCTGCTCCCCTGTCCTCCACGGGAAGGAACAGCCACCCCCTTCCTTGCACATGGCTTCACCTACCTCTTCCTATGAAAGCAACAGCTTTTAAAAGAAAGGAAAATTAAAGATACAAGTTCTTCACACATGCTAAAGAGAGCCATTTTGACAAAAGTACCTTACTGAGTGAACAGGCTCCAATGAAAGCTGCAATAAGAGACCTTTCCTGTTACTCTTTTCCCTGGTTCATCAGTGATGTTCACCAAACTGTTTCATCCTGTCACAGCCAAGGCTGTGGGCTATAATGCCTCTTTATAGTGTGTCTGTACAAGAAGAGTTTTGGAAGGCCTGCAGGCATAACAGCAAAAAAATAACAAAAGACAATCACAGCTCTTATGAAAATGTTTCACAGGAGAACAGTTCCTTCAGTTCCCTTCAGTTTTACACAATGCAGGGCTTTAATATTTTGAACCTAGACAGTATTGGTCCTCTGAAATTGTCTTAGTGAATTTATATAAATTATTCAGTGGCCTTTTCCATTAAAAAAAAAAAAAACAAGCAAGCTTAGATTCTAGCTTTAAGATAGTGTAAATACATTTCTTCAAAAAGGCTGTAAAGTCAAACCGTGTCAATGACACTGACCTATGAATAATACTGGACAATTTTTTGAGCTCCCTCTAGACCTTTAGGAGGTCTGCAATTTTGTTTAATTTCAGTGATGTCCTGCATCTGGACGTGGTAAGGAAATGCAAAGTTATTAATTCTTGTAAAAGAAAAGAGTTGTTCAAGTCATTCCTCTTGTGGCCTAGCAGCCATATAAAACCACACGAACAGCACTGTAATTGCTCAGATGTACAAAACCTGGTTGTGCTAACTTATTAGTAACTACTGCAACAACAAGTGGGGTAAAGAGCTAGGTGAAACTTTATGCTGATTCTGCTGTTCCTCTAATTCTTCAGGCAGCTTGTCAAAAGAAAGAGATTAGGGAAAGCATGATCATCTTCTTAGGAGGCAGCAAATCACACTGTCAATGGAGGAGTCCCTTTTAATATAAAATATTCACCTTGGTACAGAAGGCAATGGACTCTCATTAGCTGCAGTATTTTGTGGCACAGTGCAAGGTACAACCACTTCTTCATCACCTGTATGGACTGTGGCAACACTATTAACTCTCCTGGATTTTGCTAATGACACTATATATGAAAGGAAAGCAAGCCCCTGAGAAGATTCAGGGAGCTAAATTTTAATCTCTCCCCTCCTCTGACCTCAAAATTGTCCTTTTCTGCATTGCCAAGTACAACAGTGGTTAGATAACCAGAGTCCTAAGGCAAGAGATTTTCACCCTGACCAGTACAACCCAATCTTTCCTGGGAATTAACTTTTTGCCACATCTGTATGATCTCCCCTCCCTTAATTCTCTAGTTTTGCAGAGCAATGGCTGTCCTTTGTTATGACTGCCCAGTGCCCAGAGTAATGGCATACTAGACCAAGGCTATAATTACTAAGCTTATTTACTTGCTTACTTGGGAAGTGTGTCACAATACGCAGTATTTGTAAAGCACTTGCCATCAAAAGATCAGAACATGTTTTGGAAAGGAAAACAAACAAACAAATCAACCCTGAAACTTTTGTTTTTGCTCACAGGACAGAAACATTAACGGCCAAAGTCCTTGTTTGTGGTTATTCGTGCATGGCGGCTCTTTGCCAGGGAGGTGGTCTCACTGGCTCAAGTGCTGCACTGACTGGGGTGCTGTTCCACTTGGGAAAAAGTGCCAAACTACGGCTCAAAGTCGTGTGCTGACTCAGTGGCAGGGCCGTGAACAGAAACACAGTTTCTTCTTTGTTCTATGGTCCAAGCACTTAATTTTTTTTAGCAGTGTGCTGAAGACGTACACATCTAGAAGCTAAGGACAATGGTTAGTTTTTAGAATATTTCAAAGCATGCACAAATATATGAAGCAAGTCATTTTAAAAAATGTTTTAGTTAATAACGACTACGTTCTAATAATGTGAGCAAATGGCCAAACCTGAACTTGAACTAGCAATGTGACTTGAGTCACTTTTCAGAATAAAATGATGGTAAAAGATGGCAAGATCATGAAAAAAATCCTCCTGGCATCTATACTAAGGCACATGGAAAACAAGCAGGTGATTGATGACAACCAACACGGCTTTACCAAGAGAAAATTGTGCCTGAAACATTGGGTGGCCTTCTACAACAGGGCCACAGCGCTGGTGGATAGAGGAAGGGCAACTGACATCATCTACCTGGACTTGTGCAAAGCCTTTGACACAGTCCCACATGACATCCTTGTCTCTAAGTTGGAGGGACATGGATTTGACGGAAGGACCACTCGCTGGATAAGGAATTGGCTAGACGGCCGCACTCAGAGAGTTTTGGTCAATGGCTCAATGTCCAAGTGGAGACCAGTGACAAGTGGCATTCCACAGGGGTCAGTACTGGGACCAGTGCTGTTTAACATCTTTGTTGGAGACATGGACAGTGGGATGGAGTGCACCCTCAGCAAGTTTGC
>VZTO01019721.1:32130-60169 GCA_013400615.1 Syrrhaptes paradoxus
ATAAGCTAAAAGAGGGTAAATTTAGACTAGACATTAGGAAGAAGTTTTTCACTGTGAGGGTGGTGAGGCACTGGAACAGGTTGCCCAGGAAAGCTGTGGATGCCCCATCCCTGGAGGTGTTCAAGGCCAGGCTGGATGAGGCTTTGAGCAACCTGGTCTAGTGGAGGGTGTCCCTGCCCACGGCAGGGGGGTTGGAACTTGATGATCTTTAAGGTCCTTTCCAACCCAAACCATTCTGTGATTCTATGATTCTATGATTCTGTAAAAGGTTTTCTGTATGGGACAAGTATGAGCAAAAAGAATAAATATGTGCAATAACAATAAGCAAACCGAAACATATGCCAGAATTAGTATTTAGATACGTTACTTATTGCCTTTCTGGTTTGTCTGCCACTAGACTTCAAATTATTCAAATACCTAAGAATTGCCAATAGTTGTCATTATGCTTTTGAGTTTAATAATATGTTTTCAAAACTAACTGGTTCCTTTGATGTGCTGTATGCTATTAAGAAAAATGGGGAATAGAATCTACATATATAATATCTGCTGGTAATGCTACTGAAATACTCATTTTTCTAACCCTATCGCATATTATCTCTCCTTCTCCTATATTTCCCTTTGCTTTCAGGTGCTTCTAGAATGATAGACATGACCATATTTCTTTCTTCGTGTGGATATTTTCTTTGTTCTTACCTAAATAATCTTTCCAATGACAGCAAGTGTACATTATTGTCAGACACTGGCTAAAATATGAACTGTTAAAAAATATTTTACTGTTATTTTATCGTAATTTGATGACTCAGTTGTCAGAAAGCTATTAGCTAATAAAATATAAAAGGAGTATAATTTCTCAAAAGACATTTAGAGTTTCTTAAGCCATTATTCATATATGAATAGATATGTATATGAAGGTGCTATAAAAGCTGCTTTGCCTAATTGCTTTCTCTCAAACATGCATCTGTCTGGTGTAGCAACTTTTCAGTAACAAACTCAGTATGATGCTTTTCAGGCTGCTCCTCAATAAGGCCAAACGAATCCCACAAAGCTATGCTGGCTTACCGCCCATGACACCACTGAGCATCTGTACAGTTCAGTGCCAATTCTTGCACTGTGTACCCTCCACTCGCCTGGTCATGGTAACTGCAGTCAGAGGACCTGAAGAACAGGCACCTGGTGGCTCTTGGAGAGGCTTCTGACACCATGGGCCCAACAGGAGACCAGAGGAGCCCCAGCATTAGGAGAGCCTGACACAGCCCTTGAGTGCTCATACTCCCCTGAGTTTTCCCCTTTGGGTCAACTTTGCTGTTTCTGTCTGTCTGCTTCTTCACACTATTAGCATGTCTTTCTTTTTAAGATCTAGAATTGCCTTCCCTTGCTTTTTATGACTGCCCAGCTGACTCTGGTTGCACATTTCTTCTGTGTCTATATCACAGAAGCACAAAAAGCATGAAAGGGGAATTTTGGTCTACCATAGAAGGAAAATTCAGAAGCAAAAATAATGGCCAGATATTGCAGTGAATCATCAAGATCTGTAACTTCTGAGATATTCACTCATCAGCTGAACACAAGAAAATGCAATGTCGGGGCTCCTGCAAAGACTATGTCACTTAGGTTTGATTTAGATCAGATTAAGACAAGATGAAGGCCACCTACCATCTACCACCTTTTCTGCATTCAACTGTAAGTCATCATCTTGAAATTATCATGGACTGCAGAAATCATAAGTTAGAGTAAACTTCCTTGTATTACTTATGCCAAAGCAGTTTTCCATCTTGCTTTGACTTTTTTCTTTTTTTTTTTGTTAGAAACACAAGAAGGGGATCCATTCTAGGGCAAGCTACAACTCTGTGCAGTGCAGCAGGGAGCTAAGAACTCATAGTTCATAGTGGAAAGAACACTACAGAAAGGGATGCTTTGCCTGTTCCTATTTGCCCCCCATCTACCCAGTACCTGAAGATACCAGAAGGAAGAGTTACTTCTCCAGCAAGGCACCAATGGTTTATAGACAACATAATAAAGAATGGTGCTCAGTAGTCACATATTCATCCCCAAAAACGTGTTGCAAAAGCTCCACACAGGTGTATTGTTCTCTGGCTGCCGTATTGCCCCGGGGCCACTGTGGAGTCTGGCCTATTGTCTGCTGTTCTGCCTCATACAGTTATCCTTTGGCATCTGCACAGCAGCAAGGAGAAATGTCCCGCTCATGGAAGAACTGAGTTTGCTTCCGAGCACCTGGACAGTGCAACGGAGATGTTGTTTAACAGAAAGTGCTCTTAATGAGGCAAATATTTACCATCTGATAGATGCTGCATTGCAGAGCTAGAGAAGCTCTGTCAGCAAGGTGACAGGTGGAAAAGAAGTGGAGCAAACCCCAGGAGAGTAAAAGCATGAACTGCGTTGAGGAAAAGACATAAAGCAGTACCAACTGGAGCCTCCTTCCCTTTTGTCACAGTGCTGTCCTTGCTGACACTAATAAAAAGTGGCTTTAGATGGTCCAGTCTTCAGAGACTTCTGGTCCTCTCCCCAAAGTAAGGTGTCTTAAAATCAACTCATCTTTCTCAGCAACCTCTGCTCATCTGCTTACACATCTTCCAGACAAAACACAAGTAATTCTCAATCAAAACAGGGCTGCCAAGGGAGGGGAATGAACTTCTGGAAATTCTGACCAGCTGAGCTCAAAGCTGGGAACATTACATGGCAACACTGTGAGTGGAAAATGCAAAAGCATTTCTAGGCTGCTAACATAAACCTGCGGTTTATCAGTCTACAAATTGGGTATGTGTGGAAGCACACAAGCCCCCATCAACAGAACACGACTCCTGTTAACAAAACTTTCCTACCTCGTCCAAGACTAACACAAGGGCTGGGATGCAAGTTTTGCTCAGATGTGCATGATGACAGTATATGCATGCTATTCTGGACTATAAAATGCTTACTTTAAAAGGACTTCTAGGAAAACAAAAACAAACAAAAACCCACAGGTAAATAAGGCACGTACCAGCCAATTGCATATTGAGCTGTATAATGACAGACAGTCATCATAAATGCAGCAAGCACAGCATCTCCTATTTATGCCATGCCTCTGCCCTTGTGCACTTGATGACCTCCCTGACTTCTACTTCACAAGCACTCCCGAATCTCCACCATTCTGCATTAGCAGCCAAGATTCACAGCAACTAAATATTAATGAACAGAAAACCCTAGTATGTGCAATCGTACCTATGGCACTGGTTGCCCCTTAATGCCAGCTGTAGTTGTGGTGACAATTTGCAGAACTTTGGTTCCTAAACCTTCAAACTATTTTACATATGTGACTGTGGACCAAAATGTGGGCTGTTGCCTGTGTGCATCTTGCAAGTTCCCCTGTAGCCTTCTCCTCTGTCCTTTATTAGTCTGAATAATTTCGTGGCACTTTTTTAGATCACTGATCTTTCATAGACTATTAATAGAAACAATAAGCCATCAATAACTCTAGCACAGATTTACTGTTCAAGCTGATGCTTGTGATATGCCATTGAAGAAAAAGACAGATGGAACACATCCATCTGGCAAAGTGTGTGAGCACACTGCCATGGATCAAAATAATGAGCATATTTAAAGACATATGGTTTGAGTAAGGTCATTAAAAGATACACTCACAACTTTAGTTAGACTAGTTTGTCTACAGCCTTCCAGCAGGCAAGTGAGAGCCCCTACATTCAGCTGCTTATTCTCTGAGTCATCCATTCTAGTGCCACTAACTTTAAAGGCAGTCTAAAGAAATTAGCTTCCTGTGTCTAATGTGAACCTTTGTGAACAGCCTCTGTGTGTCATCCTCCAGCCTATTCAGTGAAAAAAGAGCTCTGCATCGGTATTCACAACATAAACACAAATCCATATTGGGCAAATATTAGAAATTTATGCTCTTTTTGTCTTCCCCAGGATGCTTTGAACATTGTCTGCTCAAAGAACTATTGTTAGAAAGGGCATTTCATAGTGCCATTTCTTAACCATGTAGCTTTAACCTATTGTACTAAGAGAAATGGGGAAAAAAGTGTCTTCAGCTTTCTGAGAGATGCTTTCTCTCTGAGATGTAGAAGAGTAAAATAAAGAAGAAATTTGCTCTCAGAAACTGAGCAGTCTGGCTTAGCTACTTTCAACTTCCACAAGAGAAGTGTGTAGCCTTGTCCAGTGATCCTTTAACTTGTTAAATTCAGCAAAATCCCCAGTAGCTCCTGTGTACAGGTTAATCAAACTAAGCAAAATTCCAGGGTAAGAACAGTGTTTCAGTTCCATCACTACCAGCAGCTCCCATTACTGCCACAATACCAGGTCATCACAGGAGAGCCCCCTGAATGGCTTCACAGATCAGTTTGCCAGAGCACTGGGACCAAACAGGAGCACAAAAAGGAGGTAGCCCATGTAAAGCAACAGAAATGCCCGTGAGTGACTCTGCTAATTGTACGACCAGATAGGATGTTATTTAAATGTGCTACCATTTTAGCACAATTCCTACAGACATACCAAGCTGTGGGTTTTCCAAATACGCAAATTGTGCTTTGCCATATAATATTTGATATTTTCTGTTCAGCAGGGACAGGGCTTAAAAATAAATAAGCTGCCATCTACTTGTTGGAAGAGTAACTTTAGGAGGTGGTGGCAGCAGGACAAGAGCAGTGGGATCCATAACCAGCTCTCACGGGGAGAAAGGTTATCTCAGCTTCCCGTGGGTAAAATTTGCTCCAGATTATTGACTGAGGAGGGCTTCCTTTTTTAGAATAGCAAATACAATAATAAATGCATACAAAATTTACTCCTATTCTTGCTGGAAATTACAGGCCATTTCCCTTCTCCTCCTCATGAGTTCAGGTGCTCATTTCTGACTGCAGAGAGACAAAGTCCTCTGATATTCTCCCTTGTTACTAGGGGAACACTTTGTTTTTGCCCCACTGAACAACTTATTTGGGAACCCCTTCTGTCATCATTTCTTGTATCTATTGATGTGCCTTCACATAGGTTGAAAGGAAATATGATTTTGGCTCTCCATAGGGACCTTTTAGAGCCCTGTAGAGAAATGGTGGGGAAATGACATGGCCACACCAGTTTCACTCTGGGGCTGATATCTGGAACAAAAAAAAAAATATATTGTTGCAGTGGAAATGCTTCTCATATCTCTTCTTGAGGACTGAGGAAGGCAGCCTTCATTCTGTTCACAGCTAAGTATGGTTTCTTCCCTCCACAGGGACCAGAAACAAGAGGACAGGCCCAGGTAAATTCACTCTGCCTCATGGGGACAGAAGAGCTCACACTGGTTATCTGCAGAGTCATAATTTATGGACAGAAAAGATGATTTAGAATACCCGCATAACTGTTATTACCCTTATTGCAGAAGGGGTTGGACTACATGACCTTTAAAGGTCTCTTCCAACTCAAACTATTCTATGATTATATATACTTTTAGATGTATTTTCCTCTTGCTCTCTGGTGAACACATTTTTATATTAAATTTCATTGCTATATTTTGAGAATTGCAGACATATTTCTTTTTCTTCTTGGGTGACATTTACTCCTTACAGCGGCTTAGCTCTACACTGTGACTTATATCTCATTTAAAACCTCAAAATATATGGCACATATGCGACACATACACTACAGTGTCCTCATATTGACACTTTCCATCACAAATGATATTCAAGAGCTTTTTCTAAGTAATACATAGTCAAGCTTTTTAAAGAAGTTAAAAGTCAGCAAGGCTTTTACAAGATGACAAAATGAAAATGTACTTCAGAGCAAGTTAGGAGCACGAAATGATTCTGAGTGCTCAATCGATTTAAACTGGTACAATTCTGCAAAGTATATGGAGCTATAATTTGTTTCCAGTTTCTCAGCTCGGGACTTGCACATTCCCAATGCATCTTGGGTTGTGTAGCTTAACAGTTACAGTATCAAATCACTTGCATAAGCTGATGATCAAAGACATATACACGCATATGAAAGAGTAACAGTGAGGACAAAATGGCCCAGTGATCTTTTGCTGGCAGCCTTCTTCAGAATATTTTATTAGACATTTACCCTAAAACATGCACTAGCACTCCTCTTGAGCTGTTCCCCTCTTGACTTGTAGAATTTATTTTCTATATGAACAGCTTACTGTTCACAAACAAGTGTACTTTATTTATCCAAAACATTGTCTCCAAGCTAGCCAAAACCTACCAAATTAATTTTAGTTTCAAATTAGCTACCCTGCTCATATCTTTACAGCCCTAAATCTTGCTACCCTCAGCCTCCCTAATTTATTTATTTTTTAATGTGAAAGTCTACTTTCTTCACCTTATAAAACAAACACAAAAAAAAGTCCTCAGACTCCCAATGTATTGATTATATGGAGAGAGAATCAACATGAGCTTCAGTGAAGAAGAGGCTGTTCAGAAAGTCAGGGGTTTGCTAAAACAGGGCTGCCTTAATTACAGGCACTCCTAGAGCAATAACATCGGCAGAAGAGACTTTTTGTTTTAGTTGCTAAGTAATGAACCTCCTAATCCAATTAGTCTGCTTTTGGACTGAAATAGCTCAGTGCTGGTGGATAGCCCAGTTCCCACAGTGGCCCAGAACTGAGCTGGGCCACTTGGTCATTGTTGGTATGGGTCTGGCTTCTCCTCTCATGGATAAAATTGTCAAGAGATGTGAACTGGCTTGTAATCTTCAGTCTTTTAAATTTTAGCTTATATTACTGATTTTCAAAAATAAATTAAGACCTTCTGTGTTATTTTATGGCAAGTATCAAAGGTTTCAGTCAAAACTTAAGACTGCAACCAGTACGTCCTAGTCTCCTGTGTAAGAGCTTCTTTCCATAAGCCATATATCAAATATAAACTTGGAGATATGAAAAAAATCCCTTCCAGTAGGACTGTTTGTCAGTATGCTGTCTAGATATTTTATACATTAAATCAACTTTCAGTTCACAGGTGGACTTTCATACCAGAGAATCATTATGTGATGGCAAAACAACTCTCCCATTGGCTACATTTCTTGAAAAGAGCATGCATTTTCTGAGTATAGCTGCTTACCATTTCAAAACCACCAAAATAAAAACCTCCAGTGTGAAGAAATGTGTTTGTAATAAGCTTTGGTATTACCACAAAAACACCTCAGCAAATATTCTGCTCCACACCCTCTGAAGTAACACAGAGAGGCTGATAGTAACTCTGCTTTATAGTACTTAAAGGACAAAAACCTTGCAGAGTCAAAGGAAATACAACAAAGAAGAAGGGAATAATATTTCCAAGCTCCAGGCATGAATAACTTTGAGTAGTCCAGAATACATCATCTTTTGCTCTAGACATGAGAACTATCCATAATACATACTTCTGCAAACACTACCTTCCTTTTCCCCATAAGTTTTCTGCTTTTCCCTCCCTGTCTGTCCTAGCACCCATGAGGCAAGCTTGAGCGGCTCTCAGATCCTGCTTCACTCAACTTTTTTTCTCCTTTTACTCTTTTTTTGGAGATGATTGTCTTCACACAGATCAGCGAGTCACTCCTCCTCTGTGGCAGATGAGGCAGCAGAGCTGGCAGAGGGAAGGCAGCGGCAGCAGGCAGCTGGGGTGCAGAAAACATCGGAGGCAGCGGTTGCCCCTTCCATCAGCGTTGCAGTTTTAGGGTCAGGTTAGTCACAGCCAATCCAGTTTCTGATCACCTGGCAGGATGCCTGCTCTCCCCTCACATCCCCGCCATTCTTCACTCCATCCACACTGGTCTGCTGGTGTAATCGCTTCTCCTGTCTCAAGCCAGCCTACACCAGGGATGTTATCTGTGCTATGGTAAGGGAACATAAATAACCTTGGGTAGCAATGCCATCATCCTTTCCTACTCCTCTAAGAATCAGGATGCATAGGCTTACTTCTTCCTTTTCTCCGATCTGACACTAGGCTGTTTCTCTTTCATGCTTAAGCAAGCTTAGGTCTGTAGAGGGCTTCTGAGATATGATTCATCTGACCTGTTTCACAAATCTAGTTTAGGATGAGATGAATCATGTCCTACAACTGTTTATTCCTCTCCACAGACTGCAAAGGGAGCTTGGGGATACTGACTCGGATCTAAACCTCTGCATTATAAACATAAAAAAAAAAATAGGTGATTTGAATCCCATCACTCAGTTTTGACTAATAATGAACAAACAGAGAACAACAGAAAAATCAGAGAATTGGGCATGTGTGCAGATGATTCAGTGTTATTCACCGTACTCAAGATTAGAAAGAAAAAAAAGAGTGAGAACTTCCAGGAGGATCTTGCCAAAGGCTCACAGATAGCTGGGTAACAGAAAGAAAATTCATGCCAGAAAAAAGATGAGTCTTGCAGGGAGTGTTTAAACTCTTTTCCTGTTGTGAACGCCTTTGAAATAACTGTGACTTCTCAACACAAAAATGGAGATATCTTTGCACACTCTAATTGACGAACACATCCTGAAAGTCAAAGAAGGTAAAGATAATTGTGGTGGTTTGGTTTGGTGTCGCTACGTACGTACATGCACATAACTGAAACTGAGCTTAATCAAACTGCAATTTATCATTTCTAAAATAACAACAGTATAGCTATGTATCCCAGGTGAGAACTGGCAGATTTGCTGCTGCTCTATAAATCACACAGTTCTTGCAGCTACTAATCTGCTGGACCCCACCTTCTTTCTCTTTTTATTTCTGCACAAGTAGATATTTCTTGTTATTTTCAGGGGTGCATTCATACAAAAAAGGCTATTTTTTGTTTTTGGAGATAGATTCACCTTGAGGAAACTTTAGATCTCTCTCCCTGCCTCAATCCTGTTTTGTTACTTTGCTATTAATCTTCTCATCTAACCTCCCTTGCTGGTCCTCCAGAACTTTTAACATGATCACTCTAATGTATTGTCCCGATTTAGTGACAGGGCTTTAAAGTAATCATCTTTTATAGCAGCTCCCTGCTAATGCTGACCTGGAATTTCAGGCAAAGTAAGCCAGAGCCACTGAGAAAGGAGCCACAGGATTCTTCTCCTCCATCTCAATACTCAGCACTTCTAGTATTTTTGTTCTTCTTGAAGGCAAACTGACTTTGGACATCTGAGTAATTCTTACTCTTAATAATGTGCATCCTGTGCATTGTCTGGTATCAACTCATGCTGATACACATTTTCATTAGACAGTTTGTGAAAATTCTTCCTTAGAAAAAAAATATCACTGGGAAAGCTATGTCTGGCTGGAAAGGGTACATCCTCATTTGGGGACTTCTTAGGAAAGAAATAGACAATTTTAACTGCATAAACCCCCCTTTTTCAGAAGAAAAACCAAACCAACCAATGAAACAAACTAACACCCCCAAAACAAAAAAAAAAACCCACCCAACAAAGAAAAAACCCCAAAACAACAACAAAAAAAACCAAACTTTTTTTCTAAAGGTACAGCTCAGGCAAGGTACCAGGTGAACAAAAATGGATACTTAACTTTTTCTCCTGCTCAAAAAATCTGGCTTGTGTGTGACAGTCTTTGCCACTGCCCTTTATGCCAGCTCTAGAGAAAGGACTACCATACAGATAAGTCTTTGCATTCCCATTCAGTCTTTGGAATTTCTGGAGATACTTTCATCAGCTGAACTCATTTAAAAAAGTGTTAGTGAGACACTCCTTCAGGTCTGAATTTTTCATCTGCAGAAGGGGTGCAAGGTATGGAGCAATGCATTCGTCATACTGCAGCACAGGCAGCTGAGCTTTCTGGATTGCTCAACAAAGATATATAACTATGGCAAAAGTATAACAAGTGTATGACTCTACTCCTGTGTGCATCTGCTCTCTAGTTAGCGCCAGGGAAACCAGTAGTAGGTAGAAGGGTCTGATCTTTTTGAGGCAATACTCACAGCACTGTTTTTCCTTTTGGTGAACATCCTTCAGAGACAAGCTTTTAAGAGGGGGAGACTACTTATACCCAAATATAACTCAAATATAGGTAAACTTAATTTTTTTCCCCATTCTCTTACACAAGAAACATAAATTTAGAAAGACAAGACCTATTTTAAACTTTGCATCCTCTGCAGTGAATTCATAATGTAAGAAATTATTCTTCCTACACTTTCTGGTGTATTATGAGCACTTAGTTAATGAAGAAGCTAGAAATTCTCCTCGTCATAGTTTACTATTTCTAATACGGTGATAACTGTGATCCTGACACTATGAAGATGGGGAGTAGAGAGCTGTAACTGGCAGGATACTGGATCTAAAGGCTTATGAAGGTTTTTGATTTCTCCTTAATGTCAAACTAGCATTTCTGGGGAAGATAACCCCCCAAACATTGGGAAAGAAATCAGATAATAACTTTTATGCCATCAAGCATGCTATTCTCACAGAGTAACTTTAATAGCAGGTCTGGATCTGAATGTTAGCTTTTGAATACATTTTGAATTGCTGCAGAACTCCAGATTAGCAGCGCTGCAAGATCAAAAGGCTGTGATGCAAAATTTTGGTGCAGCATGCCGCAACATATAAAAACCACACTGTCTGTTTTTAGCAGATTCTCACCCACCATAGTGCCTCTTTAAGTCTCTGTTTAGGGCTCAGCTCAACTCCCACCTGTAGAAGGCTGAATCCAGCCTTTGACACTACGGCAGGCACTGTACAATGCACCATGGCACTGGATAGGATGGTGGGTCCCCTTTCCGTCCCCCTTTCCCTCATCCAGAAAAGGGCAGTGCAGCTGATCCAGCTGGGGAAAGTGTGTCAACTCTCCCTGGGGGAGAGGGGGAGCAGGACCGCAGCAAGACTCAGAGGGACCACCCAGCTTCAGCTTCCTGTGCTGGCACTGGGACTGCATGCTTCCTCCAGTTACTTCAGAATAGTGATACAGATCCCTCCACTGCTATTTTTGGAGCCAAAGTAAATTTGATTAACTGTGTATAAAGGCCTGAAACAACACATTTTTAATGGGCAGGTAGAGTGGTAATTTAAGGGTAAATTATATATTTGGGTTAGCAGCTTGGCTGCTTTGTTCTTTGGTTCTTTCAGACTACTTGGATGGCAGCCATCAATGCTCTGTGATTTATCTCTATTTATTTTTTCCACTTTTTCAGACCCTTGGCTGTTGGTAATTCAATTTCTGGCAACTGCAGACCTTCACTCCCTATTGTAAGTTATATCCCAAGGCAGACATCCTGCCATCTGCACCGTAACAATGGTGGTAGCTAGTGGATGCAAAAAGGCAAATGTCCAGATGCCTCTTGGGCTCTGAAACAGCTTTAATATACAAACAATGTTTAGATTAGAAATACCCTCTGTATTCAAATATGAGCCTCTCAGAAACTATAGCGTACTTTCCCAAAGGACCCCTCCACCCTGTACTCGACTTCTGCACATTGCTTGTCCCAACAGCTTTAATGGATGCAGAAAACTAAGTATTTTCCTTTGCCCAGCCTCCAAAATCACTGAAGGAGGAACATGCAGTCATCCTTCATGCACTCTCACTTCACTTCCCTCATTCTCTTCTCCCAGTCTCCATGCTCTCCAGAAGAAATCTTCTTTCTGGAGGTTTGTGCTTACAGCAAACCATCAGTTTCTGCTTTCCTGAGAAATATACCCCACTCCCAGCTTCCGGCAGCAGTTCTCCGCAGGCCGCAGGCACAAGGCACTGCTGCATGTAAGAGCTGGGAGGCATCATGCCCTCTCCAGCAAGCCTGGAAACGATAGAAGTCTTGACCTGAATTAAAGAGAGATGATTATATTTTAGGCAGAAATTACCCAAAAATCTTTCTAAAAAGCTCAATGCGGATGTACCCTACAGACAACAAGGTGGAAAAAAAACCATGGGAATGGCAGAAGTGTACCGACATTTGTAGCACTGGGCTCCTGGCAACAAGAGGGACCCTTGCCCCAGGCTCGTGTTGTGCAGATCAGCACCAGTATAGGCCATCTTTCTGACCTCCCATATGATACAAGGCCTTACCCTACAGTTATTAATTCCCAAGTTGAACCTATAATTTCTCAATGAGCTACGGCACAGCTTGATGAGCTACTAGCAGAGGGAAGCTGTTGAGAAACAAGCATACTAACTTCTTCACAGCACTAGTTATCTTGAGATGGGGAAACCTGTGTGGCCATGGTTGCATCTTCCTGTCCTCTGATGAGAAAGGTGGACAACAGTGGTTACCTTGCATGATAACCAAGGGGGTGAAAAGTTCTTCATGATACCACTGGAGAATTTCTTTGCTTTAGATTTTTAAACTACAAGTTTATTAGTAATTCCTAAGCAAAGATTCACCTGACATTATCCAGAAAGAGTTTCATCTGTCTTTACCCAAACGGTTCAGTATCTGTCTAATAATATATCTTCAAAGTTACTGTTCTTCACAGTGAGAAAGTTGTAATTTGCTTACTTTTGATAGGCACAGCTATCATAATACAAACAGTCTGCACAGAAGACTTCCCACAGTATTCAGCCTTCATATTGGTTTAAAAATTACTTTCCCAAAGAGAACAAGGTGAAGCAGAAATATTTCAGGTCCACTGTCTTGGGTCAGGGCTACCACCACATGGTCGCGACCCTTCTGCCCTCCCCTCCCGGTAAGATGGGGAGGGATAAGAAAAAGTGGAACCTCGTGAGTTGAGATGACAGATTTTTAATAATACCACCCGAGGTAAGCAAAAGAAAGGAGAATATAACAATAAGACAAGATATAGAATACAATGGAAACACTGATACAATGAAAATCTCACCACCAAGGGCTTCACAAAAGAGACCCCTCTCCTGGCTAGCTTCCCCTTATATCCCAGGCATGATGTCAGCATGGTATCGAATATCCCTTTGGCTATGCCCACCTCCCAGCTTCTGTGAGGAATTAACCCTATCCCAGATGGACCCAGGACATCCACTAACCCCAATTCTCTATTAAACAGTCATGAAAGTCCGGAAGAAAAGGGAAAATTGATCACAAATATTTCCTGTCCCTATTCTGGAAACAAATGCATTGTTGTTCTTTGAAGACCTCTCATTGCCATTGCCTCAGTTAAGTCAATGACGGAGAAAGGGAAGCCTGAGCCAGAGAGAAGAGAGAACAATTTAAGACATTTGGGCGACATGGAATGTAATTTTGCCAGAGGGCTATATTCACTTTCCACATAATTTTGTTTTTGTGGAATAAAGGACTTGTTACAGATTGGCAATGCTTCTTAGGAGATTTAAATTTCTAACAGAAGACAAACCCTTTAAGATGCTTGATTTGCATTGTTCCAAATTACTACATTCTTTAGCTCTAATCAACCTGGTTTTGATCATTGCTCTTTTAAGATATATTTCCTTAGCATAAGCAGAAGTTACATTGTCTCTGCATAAGCTGTGACTCACAGCTATGATTTTATACTATTTTAATGTAGGACTGTTTTCAAAACTCTCTCAAAAATCTGTGTATTCAAACAGTACATCAAAGATTTTAAAAAAATGAAATATTTTTTTCAGAATTACTAATGCTGACACCTTTTTTATCACTGGCAACCATGGCTATATTATCCAGATAATAAACTTTTCGCTTCAGTTGGAGTGTACAGCAACCATTAAAAAGCCAAAAGTGTTTAATCAAGGTATGTAAGTGACAGTTCATGACATTTCAAAAGTTACAGGTTATGTTTCACCACGAAGTTGAGGAAAATACATTTGTTCTCCACACTCAGAGCAGGGAGTCCTTCCACACTCCTCTAGATTGACCGGGTTCATTTGCCCACAATGAGAGCAGGTTCTCATTCTCCTTGGCCCTTGGCTTCCTGACTACTACAGTTTGTGGCTGAGGTGAATCTGCTCTTAGGAAGGGCCAGTTTATGCTGCTCCTTTTCTGCCTGGAAGTAGGGTCACTGTGCATTTTGCATATACCCTGCAGGACAGCTTAGTCTGAAACAGAAATACAAGGCAATATCTTTCCCTCTATGTGTCACTTCTCCTCTGTTTCCCTCCACTGGCGTTGCATTCTTGTATTCTTTTAGTCCCTCTTTAAAATTTGGTTTTTCTTATGGTAAGGGAGGGAATATATTATACATCCCTCCTTGAACTAAATTCTGTTTTCTCAAGCTTTTCAGTAAAAGGAGGGGGAAGAGGATGTGCCTGGTACTTATGAAACAGTGGGAGCAATTCTTCTGGTGGATGGAAATACACATCTCAAGAACAATTTAAAGAACATATCCATGCTCTCTCAGAGGTTATCTGAATACTCTTTCCATTATACTGTGGTCAACTAGCAATAAAGTCACCTAGAAATAACAGTCAGACTTGAAATCCAAGAACATCTAGAGACAATTATTGTTAAACTAAAAAAAAAAAGGAAAGAAATACAAGTAGTATTAATTCTGTAATACACTTTAGGTAAAAAAGTCTTTCAAGCTGAAGTGCTCTGCAAAAGCACAAGCAAGACAGAAGAAGGAAATGTTAATTTGGAATGAAGATCTAATGACTTAATACAAAGTTCTAACAATGTAGCTCCAAAATGAAATGCAGGTCAAATACCATGCCTGGTTTAGTGGAATCTTAAAAGTACACTGGATCAAACATGGATATTGCAATTAATTTTCTTAGGGTACATACCAATAAGAAAAGGGTTTTTTAAAAGCACTTTTCTCAGCAGCACTCAACTTCCTCCTAGAAATATCAGGAAAAACTCTAATATTGCCCAAGTGACCAAAATTTATCACTTTCACATTTTGAGCAGATCTCACTTCTTTCAAACACTCAGAAAGAAAGACACAGACTGCAGAGCCTTATAAGACATAATTCTAGAAAAACCTCTGACCCAAGTATGCAGGTGAGTCAGGAAAGATTATCATGTAAAATGACTTATATATTTAAAACATCACAAGATTAGGAGAGCCATAGAAAAAAAGTGTGATTTTCTTCTATAAATAGCAAGATTCCCATAGGCCCTTATTGCAGTTACAGTTTTGTGGGATCCCTTTGAAGCAAAAGAATGAGCTGTCACGTGTGAGAACATCAAAGCAGGCAAACATTGACACATTAGTGTGGCAAATGCTACGACTTTCAACTATCTGTTCACAGCTCTGCACTTCTGCAAGGCAATGTGGGTAGCATACCAATGTGTCCAGGGATGGTCCAAAAAAACACGAATACTTGGTCTGTGATGATAACAAACGTTAAGTTTATCAGACTCACAACAAAGCCTGGAACCTGCAAATTTCTAATTCAGAGTTCATATTACATTACCCTATCTACCTGAAAAGAATGCAGTGGGAAAAACTCTTAAGAATTTTGAAAAAGCATTTTAAAAATCACCAGACCATGCAAAAACCATCTCTGTAACCTATGAGTTACTTCCTGGACACTTATCACATTTATTCCAGCAGTCTCTGTCGTCAATCCATTAAAATGTAGCATTAGTTGGGGAAGTATTCAGTACTCTTTGAGTGTTTGAGAGATGCTTGAACCCAAGGTTTCAAACAGTTTTGTAAGCAAATTGACAGAGTTTATCAAGAAGGGTAAAATACAGCAAAATAATTATATACATTTGTAATTAATTATTTCTCTATTGTAATGCAAAAACTGATCTGTGACAAATAATTATTAAGAACTCTTAAGACTGGGAACACAATGGAAATTTTCTAAATTAATTTAATGGCTGACTTACCTTAATTAGTGGTAAACTATTTATTGCAAGTTCTTTAATCACCTTCTATTTCCACAAAGGAGCCCAGTCTTGGTCGAGCTATAGAAATCACTTCAATAATAAACAACAAAAGATGCTATCTAATCCTTATAGTTTGTCTGGGTTTGTGGAAGAGAGAGCAAAAGAGCTGCAAGATTCTGATTTTTATTTGACTGTATAGGGTTATGTGCAGCCTATTTACAATTAAAGCTAGGAAGCATGAAGTGAACAGACCTTCACAAATCATGGGTATATTCCCATGTGCTATGTCATATCCCTTCATAAACTCATCAGCTTCTACTTTAGAAATAGCTCTTTTTTCTTGTAATTATGGGAAGCCTGATCCTCAATCTCACTCCTCCAGATAGTGGAAACTAACTTCTACACTAAACATGTTCATGGCTATGTTATACCTTGTTTTTATAAACTGCCTTTTACTCTAAATTTATGTGTCTTCTTTTGATTATTTTTCCCATTGACATATCCCCAGGCAGCAAGAATACCCTCTCTCACATTTAATTATTTTTGGACAAAACCAGACAAGTTCATTTAAGTTTTTTTTGTTAAAAAAAAGTCTCTGTTTACCTCAGAAAGCCTCTGTTTCAGCTTGCATTCACCTTTGTGGAATACACACAGCAGAACAGTACCCTGCGTTTTAGACAGCATTCAATATAAGCTGGTACTGATATTTCCTAATTTCCTTTGGGTATGCACCACCAAATAGAACTTAGGATCATTTATCTTCTTCACAGATATATGAAAGCCTAAGCTGCTACAGCAGTGGCTTATCTTTGTCACCTTTAGTTATCCTAATAACACTGAATCCACTGATGTCCTCGTTTTCCTCAGTTATTTTTAACAGATGAGCTTCGAGTTTATAGCTAAAAACTTATTTTATGTCATGGCTTGGGGAAGCTTTTTGACACCAGGCAGACAAAAGACATCTCAGTATTAACAGTTTGTAGCTTATTAGCACAGCATACTTCTGCTGAACTTCATCGCACCACACAGAGCTTCATTTGAGATTATTAAAATTTAATACCAAGACATTCAGCTAAGCCATGCTGGAAAATCTGCCATTAAAATTCTTTTAAGTCTCATCATACCAATCCAGGAAAAAATCAACTATGACATGCTTGGAAAAGTTCACATTTAAATAATGCTCTTTGTCTTCCATATACGGTATGTAGAAAAAGTCACCCCCAAATATCACAGTGACTTTTTAACATGCAACCCCTTCTCCTTTGCTAGATCTTTGGAAAAATATAGGAAGCAAAATGGGAGGGCAGAAGAAAGGACAGTATTTTGAGGCAAAGGTTGCTGATCTCACAAAATGGAAAAAAAGATAAAACATGTCAAGAATAGAAAATGAAGACAGTTTTAAAAATATATGGCAAGCTATAGTCATGTGAAGACTAAAACAGCAACAGTTAATTGGACTTGAATTAGTTGGAAGAAGGTAAATTAGCCAGCAAAGTTCTGAACAACTTTTTCTCAAAAATGCTTCAGTGCCCAAGAGAACAAAGAGGGTTGTGGGGATTGGTTTGTTTTTGGTTTTGTTTTGGTTTTTTTTTTGGTCTGGATTTGTGTGCAATAGAGGTTTCTTTCTTTGTTGTTTTGGGTTTTTTTCCTTTGTTTTTCAATGGCAATAAATTATTTTACAACTTCTTTCAAGTTTAGTGATGCTACAACATTTACCTAGTTCTCAGAGCGCTGCATCTCTATTTTTGACTTGCATTCTAATCAGAGGAATGAAAGCACTCTGGATGCACGGTCCCAGCCACAACTGGCATGTCACACATCTAGCTGCTCTGGCCTGGCCGAGATCCTGGCAGCAAACTCCAGTCTTGGAACTACATAGCCATGAGAATGAATATGACTTTCCTCACTGCAAATTTATTTAATATTTGTCATTTTTCCTCCCTTCCTGTTTTATAAACTACATTAACATATGCTTATATTATATTTCTACATATTATTGTACTTCCTTCTGTGTCATTATCATACCTTGTCCTACCAACATGTATGAACACCATAATTTCCATCGATGAATTCTATCTCTTTTGGATTGTGACTGCTTTTTCTAGTGTCCCATCACATCCTTCTTTGACACAGCCTCAGCTGCAATGGGAAAGTATATTGGCAATTCAAAGCCTCTCTGCACTATTCCTTCATATTTTGCACCTGCCACTGAAAGCGATTGTTTTTTTCTAATATTCAGGTAGTTCCTGCAGTGGTGTTCTGTGCAAGGCTGCTTGACTTTACCTGCGGTGGTTAATTGAAATCCATCTGCCTGTGACTTATGGCTTCATCAACACCAACCACTTGCTAGCTTGTGTCCTACTTCCTCCAGCTACCTGTGAAGTCAGATGACCCTCTTTTGGCCCTAGTCTCTGTCCTATTATTTAAACACACATCTTGCTATACATTCCTCCTCCAGCCTCTGCCAGACCTGGGGGATCTCACAGCAATCAGTGGAATGTTAAAGAGGTCATCTTCATCCCATCAGATCTGTGACCAGTGGTCAGGATAGACAAGCTTGCTCTAACTCTCCCCCCTCAAAGCTTATGAATCCAATCCTGATGTCTTACAGGATTCATTATGAACGAGTGCTGTCACTCGAACATATTCTTACTCTGGCACAATGCTTATAGGTTTGAGAATGTTCGGCATGTTTAAATGGATGAACAGCAAGTAGATTATGCATGGTTTTTGTTTTCTATTTTTCCCTTAATGAAATTACACTATGTTGGAAAGCATTTTAATGAAATGCATACAGGAAACAAGCAGAAGTTGCTTGAAAATTAGAGTTAATTATATGTTAACTGCGAGTCTTGTATGCAATGGTCTGAACACAGTATTTAACACATTTCTCATCAGGAGTCTAATGACAGAAACAAAACAAAATGCTTTTGGTCCTTCTTACAGTTGTATAAAAGCATGAATTAATTGGCTTATTAACAGGTAGAAAGTCTGTGGGGTATTAGCATTTAGGCATTCTTTCTGTCTCCTACTTCAATTCATTTGGAATACTTTCCCAAACACACAGTGTTGGCATAACTCTGTTCCTACAGAAATAAACAGATATTTTACAGGATAGAATGAACAGATATGGACAGGATATGAAAAGTGACAAGGAAATCTTGGGAAAAAAAAAAAATCAACCAACACTTTATTCTCTAAAGAGAAGTCTGTAGCCCAAAACCTACACATCTAACTTCAGTGCTTCAAAAAGGCACTTGGGTTTCCTGGTGGTTAGAAGAAGATGGTGGGGTCTTTCAAAGGAAGCTCAGGAAGGTGACCTTCCTTCACTGACTGTATCAAAAATATGGGAATGTGAATATTTGCCTAGATGATTAGAATAAACAAGTATGACAAGAAAATAAAAAAAATTATCTTCCCACTTCTTTTAATCATAACTTGTAGCAGTCATGTGGAATTTATGAGTACTAAGAAAGTAAATGAGTTACCCAGTTTTACATTTGTCAGAGGTATTTTAAAGAGTAGTAGCTAGCGATGTTACTGCTTCCTGTAAAAGTAGGTGTCCAGATATAATGAAAATTATCCACAAGAGACTGCATTCTTTGTGCCTGTCATTCTCTTCTACTGTGACACTGAAAAATGAAACTGATTTACCTGCTCATCTCTCCCAGCTTTTGTTCTTTTCCAAAGAACCCACTGACAAACTAACTACCCTGGTCTGTATCTTTTCTTATCCACATCATAACAGTTTTATCAGAGACTCAATTAGGTCATTAATTTATATTTCAGAACTATAAAATCTTCTTTCAAAAATTTAGGTTATTTTAATCTAAACATAGACAAGATGAAAAATCCACCTCTTCTGGAATTTTTGTTTGGTTGTTTGTTTGTTTTATCACTCTTGTTATTAAAGCAGATTTCTCATTTGACCTTGTCCGCCTTCAACTGAGGGACATAGGTCAGATAATACTTCCCCTGCCTTGAGTTTTCAAACCTAGTNTTATTCTCTAAAGAGAAGTCTGTAGCCCAAAACCTACACATCTAACTTCAGTGCTTCAAAAAGGCACTTGGGTTTCCTGGTGGTTAGAAGAAGATGGTGGGGTCTTTCAAAGGAAGCTCAGGAAGGTGACCTTCCTTCACTGACTGTATCAAAAATATGGGAATGTGAATATTTGCCTAGATGATTAGAATAAACAAGTATGACAAGAAAATAAAAAAAATTATCTTCCCACTTCTTTTAATCATAACTTGTAGCAGTCATGTGGAATTTATGAGTACTAAGAAAGTAAATGAGTTACCCAGTTTTACATTTGTCAGAGGTATTTTAAAGAGTAGTAGCTAGCGATGTTACTGCTTCCTGTAAAAGTAGGTGTCCAGATATAATGAAAATTATCCACAAGAGACTGCATTCTTTGTGCCTGTCATTCTCTTCTACTGTGACACTGAAAAATGAAACTGATTTACCTGCTCATCTCTCCCAGCTTTTGTTCTTTTCCAAAGAACCCACTGACCAAACTAACTACCCTGGTCTGTATCTTTTCTTATCCACATCATAACAGTTTTATCAGAGACTCAATTAGGTCATTAATTTATATTTCAGAACTATAAAATCTTCTTTCAAAAATTTAGGTTATTTTAATCTAAACATAGACAAGATGAAAAATCCACCTCTTCTGGAATTTTTGTTTGGTTGTTTGTTTGTTTTATCACTCTTGTTATTAAAGCAGATTTCTCATTTGACCTTGTCCGCCTTCAACTGAGGGACATAGGTCAGATAATACTTCCCCTGCCTTGAGTTTTCAAACCTAGTTCCAGTCTTCACAGGAAACCACATATCATACAATCAGCTTTATAGCCATTAGAAATGTTGTATTACAACTAGCTAGTTTCTAACTGTCCCTGATATGTTAGTTGCTTTTGTTATGCCTTCTTTTAAACCCCACTGCTACAAACAGCCCTTTAGTTTTAGTACTTTTGGCATTTTTCCTCTTAAAATCTATGACAATGGACTGTGCTATTCCAGGAAAAATCTACAGGGTCAGACAGAAACTGAACACAGATTTTTTGCCTCGGGTGTAAACTGGCAGGATGCAAGCTGGCTCTGGTCTGGAATTTGATGCAGGACTGTGCATAAGCAAATACATTTGGCAAATACTTGGGTAACACCTAAGTTTCCCTCTAAGGCACTTTCTCCAGTTGTTCAGTGATTTCCTTGATCCACCCTTATACTTTCTCCAGTTTTTCCAATACCTTATGTATGTGTATACATACATGTACGTACACACACCTATATTTTGTCGCATCTACTCTGATTTTTGGAGTGTCATTAAAAAGGTACATATATTCACAGTATAAGGGTTTTAATGTGCTGCTCATTCTTTTGATTTTGCACAGCACTGCACAAAGTATGCATTCTCAATTTCCTTAATCTTAGGGTCATTTCTTTTTTGATCCAATTTTCTTTTAGGAAAAAAGGGATTGATGCATACTTTTAATTGAAGTACATAGAAAAAGAGTTAAGGCAAGTTCTTGACTTGCCTACTTACTTTTGTGTGGTCTATGGGCTATCCCAATTTATTAAAGGTTAACAGTGAAATTATTCTAATGCAAAGCAAGCAATTTAACAGGTATGTAATTTGGGGGGGGGGGGAGTGTTCTTTATTTTCCGGGCCAAACTGTAACTCTGCCAAGTGGAGCAACCTCCCTCTCCCCTCCAGAAGCCAACCACTTCCAACAAAACATCAAGAGAGACCATTTTCTAGCCAGCACTTTGAATCAACACTGTTCATACAGCTCAGAAGCAGCTGACCAGACTTTTACTGAGCTTTTCCAAGTAATGTACCTTGGTATGGGATCAAGCATGAAGAAGATATGAAGCAACTGAAAAGGAGAGGAGGTTACAGGGACTAAAATGGCAGACAAACCAACATTAGCTGGGCTGGGGAGGTGATTCAGAGAGCTTCAGCAAATTTCAGTTAGGGGTGCCTGGATGATACCTCCCCCACATGTGGCCTAGCGAGGCTAAAGATACCATTTGTTGAATATTTTCTCCTCATGGAGAGAGTTCTGCACCCATACTGAAGATGCCCGCTGCCACTCAGTCGCATGTGCCAGCTGCGCTGCTCTGTGCTGCGGCTGCACCCCACGCTGCCCGCAGGCTCACTGGTGCTGTGTGGGCCAAGCACCTGGCTTCTGCTGCAAAGGACCCTTTGCTCCTTCACTCTGCAGTTATCAAATACATCAACAGCCTCCTTTGCCCTTAAAAGACACCTGAAGTGTGGAAGACCAATGGAGGCTGTAGTGCAATTTAAACCAACCCTTTTCGGAAACACTGTGCTGTTACGAAGTAGAGCAAGAAACTTCCTTTCTAGGAAAATGAATCCTTGTTAGCTAAAAACTACAAGGAAATAGCTATCAAAAATATGTCAGAGCTGTACTGCAGGGCTTTAGTGGCATTTTGCTCATAGTTATTACTGAAACTAATTCACAAGACTTGCCACAATATGCTGATAGGATATAGCTGTAAAACTTTAAGCTGTTGTTAGGAATTCAAAACATGACAATCAGAACAGTTCTCTTTATATATGATTAGAACATTTATTTGCTTGTTCGATGCAAAATTAAATAGTGAAAGCAACCAGGAGCTGGGAAGGCAGCCAAGCAATAAAATTGATTGATTGCCCAAATACATAAAAATCATACCCACATCTTTCAAACATTCTCTCTAAAGCAGAAAATCATCTATTCAAGGTTACCAAACAACCTGGTTAGACAGGATGGCGAACCTGCTGTTAAACAGAAGGCAAAGTTCATCTGCGAGGTGTAGCTAACACAATTACTGGTTGCTCAAAATAGCATGCATCTCCATAAATCTGTCTCTGTTTAAGATAATTACCAGAAATTATTCAGCAATGTCATTTTTCTTGATTCTTCGGTTACATCAGATATACAGTTGTGTGTTGAGGAAAAACGTACCAGTTATATAATCCATGTTTTTTTTCAGAAAAGATGCATTCTCAGACTTCGTTTTGCTTTTTAACTGATTTTTTCATAAGATTACAGATCACCACAGCATGTCAATTTTCTTTTGGTCACACATTACAATCAACCACAAAAGGATCCAGCTTTCAAATTACATCCATTTCTCTTGCACTGCCACCAGTCCCTCAAAGTCAACAATGTCAAAACCAAGTATTAAACAAGTATTTATAGTGAGAGCAGAGTATTTATTGCAGAAACTGAATCAAGTTTGGTACACTCACAGGCAGACTTTCCAGTGAAAAGCTGTTTTTTTTCAATGGAAAAAATAGTTGTCATCAGAGGAACAAGAACTATTTAAAAAGTGGGAAAATAGTATCTTACAAATAAAAATATTTAA
Source organism: Syrrhaptes paradoxus (assembly GCA_013400615.1). NCBI lineage: Eukaryota > Metazoa > Chordata > Aves > Pterocliformes > Pteroclidae > Syrrhaptes > Syrrhaptes paradoxus. The sequence continues at coordinate 55,121 of VZTO01019721.1, forward strand.
GTTAAGCAAATTAACTGTTCTTCCACTGAAAGAAATCCCAACTAAGAAATCTGAATTCAACCTCAGAGAAGGTGCTGAATACAACACTGCGTTCAAGCCAGAGCTGGGTCAAAAACTGTTTCTCATCCCCACTGACTGAATCAAGGCCACAGTTGTGCATGCCAAATTCACATTGCTCTTTGTTATTACTACATGTGACAGCTTTATTTGATGTGAAGGATCAGAATTCACAGCACACAGCGTTCAAGGGGATTCAGTATCTTGCTCTGGCAGGAGCTATTGAGAACCCAGCCTATAAATCTGCCTTTGTAGGCTCTGATGAAGAAAAAAATACTCCTGACAGGTCCAAAAAGTTGTTAAAATACTTTTCACAAGAGAAGTTGCTTATGAGACAAAAGGATGTCATTCCTCAACTCATATGAATAAAATCTAACAAATATATGGCAATAAATATCTTCAAAGGCTTTTGTAAGTATTAACTAGCCAAAGCTAATTTCACTAAAACTTCTACTTGACTCTTAAGTGGTTGGTTAAAAGACACAGCCAAATAAACCTCCTACCTGCATGCTTAAACTAGAGACTGGCTTCTGAAATAGATTTGGTCCACATTAATTACTTAAAATAACAAAGCATCATGGATTTTAGTTACATGTATTGAATGACCATTACTCAGCAATCTCTGAACTGTAAGAGCTGCAACAGTCATGTTGGTTTTCAAATTGTGGTTCAGTTTTCCATATCATTGTAATTACTGCAGCTGTACTGCTGCCAACAAAATCCTAGACTCAAAGCTCTTGGCTATGACAGCACATCTAAGTAATCACCATGGGATACTGGGCTAAACTCAAACAGGTTTCTTTTTTATGAGCTATATACATGAGCAAAAGCTAGAGCATGTTTAAACAAAGCAAATCAATTCAAGTCAAGCCTCCTTACTTAATATGATTCACACAGCTTATTAAGATGAGCAAACGTGCCTTAATGAAGAACACCCATCTTCTAAATGAGAGAAATAAGGCCTTCATTGTGCTAGTTAGGCAGGGCAGGGCATAGCCCCAGTTTCAGGCTTCTCAGTGCTTGGAGAAGCAAATCCACCACAAAATGAGTTCACTGGGGACTTTTCACTCCTCTGCCCATTACTTTTAGTCCTACTTTGCTATCTAGTAGAGTTATCATGGTTATCTGATGACACCCCAGTGGGCACATCACCCTTTGCAGGACAGCAGGAGTCATGGCTATAGTGACTTCATGTTCAGCTGGGCTTTTCAAATGACAGGACGGCTTCTTTTCACTTCCCCTTCTAGAAGATCACCAAGTATTTCAGAAGCTCCTAAGATATAAACAAATACTGACTCTAAAGGAAGATTTAGAGTAATATTGTTAGTCAGTGGAAACTACCACAATCATTTCCTATAATGAAAACTCTTCCCTTCATGTATTTTTGTCCCACCCCAGTACAACTTGGACATGTCAATGTAAGCTGGTCAAAAATTGTGTCATCCTCTGACCATGGCATCTCAGACACTACAGGCTTTTTCCACTGACTTGTCAGTTGTAGGAAACAAATGTAATCACTCTAATTTGTCTGTGAGGCAACCATCACCACACTATGGCCTGTGAGTGGTGAATGCTGCTTAATACTATACAAATTAAAAACAAAAAATGTACTCAGATGCACAGATTTGTAGGCAACAGTTCCAAATCAAGAAATACTACTCTCCTTAGATCATACCATACTTGTGTATGAATTAAATCAGAGTATTCTGCATTATGTCTTTGACAAGACACAGTTGGTCTGTTTTTCCTTGTATTTTTGCCCCAGTAGTTGTGAGTACGGTCAGCATATACAATAGAAGTGTAAAAAAATGCTGTCATTTTAATTTGTAGCATTTAGCAACCTCTTAACCATAGTAAATTTGTCCAGATGATTGACTACAGCTAATTGTAAGGCTCAAAGGCTCCAGAACAGAAATTGATTAGCTGAGAATTTCTTATCATGGGCACTGGGCATGGGTCCATGGTTCATATACACATACACACATCACATTCATAAATAAATTACTTAATTTATTATGTAAATTTTTACAGCTAATTACAAAATACATACTAAGAAGTGCTTTATATTCCAAGAGATTTTGTTCTCCATGAAAATGATTACATATGGAATTGGTAACTAGATTCATTTGCTGAACAATTAAAAAGGAAAAATATAGGAAAAGGAAAACAATTGCTATACAACACTGTGGCTTCATGCAGAATCAACTCAGAACCTCAAACAGAAAATCCAGTTTGCCTAGAGGTTTTCCTTTTAAAAAATGGCCATCTGACATTGTCATTTATTGTGCACAGTACATCTTGCAGTCATTCATACTCCTTCGCTGGTTGTGTCACCTCTCTGACCAAACAACCTGAAAATATACAATTATGCATGACGAGAACTCAAATGGAGAAAATGCTAATACAAAGTGGTATTGAATGACACTAGAAAGCTCACCAACATTACTGGATGAATTAAATTAGCATTTTTCTAGAACATTAAGATTCTGTCACAGAATGCAGCTCACAGTACATGCCTTTCTCTATCTTTTATTCAAATTAACTCCAGGCTTTTCCTTATTTTGTGGCTTTATCCTAATCGAGCATTATGATGGAGTAATCAGTTGTTGCCCAGGTAGTATCACTCACAGGAGTCCTGAACCCCACCAGGCAATGAAAATATATATTGAATAAATAATGTGGCATCTGCCACATGAATGACTGTTTCTCTCATGCACGCAAATATTTTAATACTTTCTTTATTTTCTTTTCCCCTCAGCAGTCAAGAGATACTCTCTTGAGCTGCAGATACTTGTGGTTTTGTGGCTGGAGCAGTATTTCATCATGATCTACTATATATAATACATCCATAGGCCAAGAAAAGAGAACTTTTTAGGTACACATGGGTTGAATTCTGCAACAAGCTGCAGAGATGTTTTGTATTATCTAAGGTACTAACCCAGGTTCAATATATTTTATTAAAACAGACATGTCACACCATGGCATCACAGTATCTTTTTCATACAGTGCTTAAACACAGTTGTTATCACTTTAATGTAAGTACCATGTTTTTACTTGATATATGTTTTCTTTTAGGCTTCCACCTTCAAGAAGATTTGAAGGGAAAAGTATATTTTTCTTCACTGAGAGAAGTATACATCAGTAAGCTCTATGCCATCTCTTTCTCATATGTTTCTTCTCAGCTGGATTTTTTTCCTATTGTGACTTACATTTCCTCTTCAGACAGGAAATTCTATGCAATTTCCTTTACGATTTTGTGCAATATCAGCACCATCAAAGAAATACAGTTCACAGGCAGAAGAATTCATCTGTTTCCAGACATTTCATGCAAAACACCATCTTCCTTCTCACAAAAACACTAAAGTTGGAATGCCACAGTTTGTCTTACATGGTCCCCAGATTGGATCTCCTCCACATTTCTATTTGTAGTGGTAAGGCGTTGTTTCAGAAGAACTATTTCAATATGGTACAGTTAATGTTTCATACCTGAACCCCAAACTCTGCATCTCTGGCATACTGGAATTTCTTGCATAACATAAAATTCAAGCTCTCACTAACATTTCACGGTCTTATGATGATGCTTTATGACAAAAAAAAACACCCTAAATTAAAAGCTCCATTATAAATTTTTATTATTTCATAAATTTTCACTGACATCAGGTGACCTACCCTCTTGCTACTGAGTTTCCATGAGTAAGCTCAGGAGAAAAGTAGTCTGCATGATCAGAATTATTTACAAAGCGAAGCACAAACTAGTTCAGTATCACATATACAACAGTGCTGCAGTGATGCATGTGGAACTTTATATGCTTTGTGCTGAAGTCAATAATTAAAAGTACATTTATTTCAGCGGGAGGCTTTAAAGAAAAAAAAAGAAAAAAGAAGGAAAATGATCAAGATCATTGGAATCACAGGGCAAGTTGTGCACATTGACCTAGACTAAGGCTAGGTAACATAACATGATGTAAGAATCTAGTGCTTAAGGAGAGAGAGAGAGTTGGATAGGTGGAGAAGATCAAGCAGGCAGGTGGAAGAAGCAATAATTGAAGGGAAATAACAGAAGAATTTATATCACAAAAGCTTAAAGTAGAGAGGCAAATATGATGAGAAACTTGGGGAAAAAAAGATGACAGTAATGATCAGCAATTTAGACAACCTTAAAGCAAGATAAAGCATAAGACTTGGAGGTTAAATGATTTATCTGAAGCAGATTAAAAAACAAGTGGGAAAAAAAAAAAAAAAATAAGATTCCCTTATTATTTCAAAATTATTAACAACTTTAAAAAATAAAAANTATGGTACAGTTAATGTTTCATACCTGAACCCCAAACTCTGCATCTCTGGCATACTGGAATTTCTTGCATAACATAAAATTCAAGCTCTCACTAACATTTCACGGTCTTATGATGATGCTTTATGACAAAAAAAAAAACCCCTAAATTAAAAGCTCCATTATAAATTTTTATTATTTCATAAATTTTCACTGACATCAGGTGACCTACCCTCTTGCTACTGAGTTTCCATGAGTAAGCTCAGGAGAAAAGTAGTCTGCATGATCAGAATTATTTACAAAGCGAAGCACAAACTAGTTCAGTATCACATATACAACAGTGCTGCAGTGATGCATGTGGAACTTTATATGCTTTGTGCTGAAGTCAATAATTAAAAGTACATTTATTTCAGCGGGAGGCTTTAAAGAAAAAAAAAAGAAAAAAGAAGGAAAATGATCAAGATCATTGGAATCACAGGGCAAGTTGTGCACATTGACCTAGACTAAGGCTAGGTAACATAACATGATGTAAGAATCTAGTGCTTAAGGAGAGAGAGAGAGTTGGATAGGTGGAGAAGATCAAGCAGGCAGGTGGAAGAAGCAATAATTGAAGGGAAATAACAGAAGAATTTATATCACAAAAGCTTAAAGTAGAGAGGCAAATATGATGAGAAACTTGGGGAAAAAAAGATGACAGTAATGATCAGCAATTTAGACAACCT
>VZTO01019721.1:60217-86928 GCA_013400615.1 Syrrhaptes paradoxus
AAAAAAAAAAGTAAAAAAAAAAAAACAAGATAAGTTTCCTATATCATCCAATATTTCTGACTCTCTCACATATCACAAAGTATTGAATGAAGCTTCTAGAATATCTGTAATTTTTTTAGATATAACTGCACCTCCTGAATGTAGCCATATCAAAAAGAAATTGATAAAATAAAATAAAAAAACCCCACCAAACCAGAAATAAGATGATAGATAAAAAGATAATTTGGAAGAGCTTTTGGAAAAAAATCCTCCTGCTGAAAGACATGAAACAGAGCATGGAGAAACATTTAGCAGCTAATGTTTCTGCAGGTTTCAAATAGTCGGTTTCGGAGTAGTTGAGAAGTTTTGCCACTCTATCTCATCAGTCAGTCGTGCAAGACTGAGAATGAGGAATTCAACCAACTGGAAGCACAACAAAGGACCAGCAGGAACTTTACTGACTGTCAACAACAAAAAAAGAGATTAAAGAGGCTGAACAATTGCATCAAGTGCCTCCTTCAGAATTGTAACAGGAGAAGAAGAGCTGCTGGGGAGACAAGAGAAAAACAGAAGATTTCTGCTCCAAACTAGCAAGGACAAAGAAATCAAGAATGGACTCAGACTAGTCTCCTATTAGGAAGTACCGCGACAGGTCTACTGTGCATGGTTTCATCAAGAGGAAGCATCAACATTGTTCAATACATAGCATTTCCTTTAGGAAGGGAGAATAAAAGTGTGCTATGGAGAGAAGCATTAGTAAGTTCAGTGAGAATGGTGTACATTGACATCTGCCTTGCAACGTCCCTTGGAGATCTGAAAAGATGAAGTGTCTCTAGGAAGCGGAAAGCTGGGAGTAGGAAGTAGCAAGATTGAACCAAGAGCTACACGGAAGCAGCTAGAGGAAACCACACATGAAGGCTACATGACTGCCCCATTCAGAGGTAATGCACAAGACATAATTCAGTGGCTATAAAGTAGAAACATATATACTGCTTTATATTTAAAATAAACGAAAGTGGAGTTATCTTTATTGGTGCTTAAAATTCTGTGGGCTTATAGTTAATTTGCATGGCATTTCTGCATTTTCCCAGAGATCTAAGATGGATTCTGCACTGTGTCTGCAAGCACGATCAATCTTTCTTGAAAGGAATAGGAATGGAACTCAAACACCTACAATAATCACCTCCATTTTAGATTCTGGTAATATTTTGAGAAAACAAAAGTGAGATTAAGTAGAGCGCGGGAGTTATTACACCATTTAGAGAAAGTGTATTTGCCTCACTTGGTGAAACCTATTTTCTTGATGTTGCCCAAAAGGGAAAGATGAGGGCTGAGTCAATGAGCAATTCTGGTTTTAGAACAAACTATTTCAAGTTGGTTAATAACCTTGATAGTACTGGAGAAGTAAATTATTGGTAAATGATATTTTGAAACATTACCTTGAAACTTTAAGCATGTGCCCCAATAATCTGATTATTAAATCATCCAGGTATCAAGGTGTTATTGATCCCAAGAAAGGATATTAAAGTTTAATCAGAATACCTAAATTATACTTTACTTTCAGATTACACAGCTTTTACAAAATATACATTGTAGTTAAAAAGCAAAACCACACCTTTTTTTATTATTCCATTAATGCTAGTGGTAATTCCAGCAGTGCTACAACACAGTCCTAAAAGGATTTGGTTAAATGTAATGTATAGCACAACTACTAAAGAAAATTCACCAGCACAGGTGCTCCTAAAATTATATCCAGCTAGGCAAATCGGAGATTTTAATTTGCTTTTAACTCTTCTTTGTAGATAGCACAGCACACTTCTACTGAAAATTCACTCTTACTTCAGCCTGTCTCTTGCTGAAATCTGAAGCTCTATTGTGTCATTCACATTCAGTCTACTCACATTGACTTTATGAAGAGAAAAGTACCATTCAAGCAATTTGGACACAAAGTACATAATTTCAAAGAGAGCGATCAGACGTCCTGAATTAACATTTCTCCTTTCATCTTCATACAGGAGTGCTATTGTCATAGATACAGGGTATTCAAGGAGAGAGTCATCCCTAATCTAATACTGTATTGGGAATATTTTCTATTATTTATTAACTGAATCATTTAGTTATGTAAAAGCAATAATGCATACACAGGCCATGTTTTTGATCCACAGATACACAATACATGAGTCAGTTTTCCAAGGCTGAATTTTCAGGCCCCATGTATTACCAGAATACAAGAAAGAAAGAAAGAAAGAAGCTAGAGGCATTTGAAGAGCATGACAGCTCAGAGAAATAATCTGCAGACCATCTATATGACACAGCCAGAATAAGCCCAGGAGTGCTCACCCAGCTGCAGCCTAAGGGGTCTGCCATGCAGGCAGCTGCTGCTGCTATTTGACATCTGGGATCTGTAACTGGCATTGAAAAGAAAAAAAATAGAAAAAGAGTCGAGAAAAGAATTGAAGAGTTATGTGAGGTTAACAACAACAACCAAGTATCAAGTCTCTCTTCCCCAACACTAGGGGTATTTCTAAAGAAAGAAATTTTGTTCCAGGCAAAAATGAAGATAGAGCCTCTGTACATTGCATGGACACAGTGCACAAATGGAAGGTGCAGTAAGTCCTGGCAAATGAGTGTAACACAATGAAACTATTAGAGAGAAACACCAACATTGCTAAAAGCAGCACCCTATTCCCATATCTGACCAGCAATTTTGTTACTTACTGCTCCACTTGCAAATATTACCATGGCTAATTCCTGCTGTGGGGATGAGAGCACCTGTTTTTTAAGGCTATGCCAGTGGTCTCAAGCATTATGCCAAGGGAATCCATTTCTCCACTCACAGAAAACCTCAGCATGATTTCACCTGCCTGCTCACCAGGGTTTACTGGAGAGAAGTGCCCGTAGGGAAGTGACTTGCCTGAGAATATGCAGTGTGCTATCAACAGAGCTAGGGAAGATGAAACTAGCCTGCCAAGGCAATGCCCCTTGCATGAAAGCCTGTGCCCTCACATCACACCAGGGACCAGGTTTTCAGCATCTACATAGTAATGCAAACTCATGTTTTCTGGGTTGCAGCATTCTGCAAATCTCTATGAAACACAGTAAAACCGGCAGCCAGATTACTGCACAGAGATGCTGACAGGTTCCCTTTCTATGGCTTATGCACTTCATCAAAGGTCACTCTATATATCTAGATAGCTTCTCATCCTCATATGACCCCCTCATCCTCTCATGACTGAGAGCATTTGAGATAGAGTGATTCAGATATGCCTGACACAAACTCCCAAAAGCTTTACTAAGTGTAATTTTATGGAAGCAAATTGCCTGCTTCTCTGAGCTGGATCAGCAATGTTTCCCCTTGTCAACCCACAATACTAGTGAAGCTTTGAACCACCACAGTCGCTCTCTGAGAGAGAGACACCTCGCTGGCAACAATCATGGGTGGAAAAAAAATTTCTGTGCCCCTGCATGTGTTTCTGTGGCAGTTTCTATATTTACATTTTTGGGGAACTAACTCTGGGCCAGATTTTGTCACTCCTATTCACAGTGAAAAGTATCTCACTGCACGAATAGTCCCGAAGGGCTACACTGAGGCAATCTGGATCATGCTGAAGAGCTCTTTTCACTGCGAGCAATTTATTTTTCTGTCTGGCTTCAGCTGAACTGTTCATAGATGAAGGCAGTGTTCATGGTGGTGGCAGACTGTGACCTTTACATAGGAAGGAACATTTCTGCAAAGGGGCCTCCGCCCGTGGAAGGGGCAGATGGCACTGCTGTGAGCTTGGAGCATCTGCATGAAACAGGGAGTGAGAAAGGTGAGGCACGTCTGTGTTACACTGATATGGCCCACAGGCACCTCACCAGCAAACACAGACACACACAGCACTCTGCAAATCTCTGTAGAACAGACAAAACTTACATTTTGGGCAATGAAGACCTTGCCTTTGCTCTTGGCATCAGACAACTTGCAGTGTTGTCCTAGCCTGGAAATTACATTTCTAGAAGTTACAGAACTGACAGCTGTATTTAACATATATAGATGTTGATATTGACTGCACATATTAGAAGTGTGTTTCTGAATGTGGCTCTGATGCTGGAGCCGTGGCCATCACCCCAGCAGTCTTCCACAGAAGTCAAAGCTTCTTCCTAAGGCAGTAAGAAAAAATCCCACTGCATGAAGCAAACACACAATATATTGATACATAAGGTATGACTAGGCATATTCATAGATATGAACAGATCAACCACAAAAGTAACCTTTGAAATTATTGCGTTTCCTCTTCAGTTTACTTACAAGCACTTCTCCAAAGTCCCATATAGAAAATTACCTCATTGATGAATAGCTACTATTTGTCACAACTAGAAGGCAGTTTGGGAGCCCAAAGATTTTATGGTGTCTATAGCTTAAAAACAGTACACATGCAGAGGAACCGACAAGGGGAAAATTATCAGTTGTTCATGCTTGGCCTTGAGACACAACCATCAAACGTTAAGATTTTGGAGCTTCAATGCAGGTCTTTACTCCCAGACCCTGTACTCTGGCACAGTTATGCCAACCAGCACCACAGAGAAAAGAAAAGGTTCTCCACTGGCTCATTTCAGAAGTGTCATGGGGAGCTAAGTGTTCAACAGAAACACAGACAAGTATAAAACACACTGCATAATTCCAGTACATTCAGGAAAAAAAAAAATACCATAAGCCACTGATGTGTTCCTGTTACAGAGCTTTAAAACTGGAAAAGTTATAGAAAAATTCTGATGTGTCCTTATCTAAACCAGGAACCTGGTCTAGTGGAGGGTGTCCCTGCCCATGGCAGGGGGGTTGGAACTTGATGATCTTTAAGGTCCTTTCCAACCCAAACCATTCTATGATTCTATGATTCACTCCAATAAATAACACAACTGATTTAAGGTCCTTTACTGTTTCTTTCAACGATCCAAGTCCTCCCTACGTCTGAAGTAAAACAGAAACTGAAAAAAGAAAAAAAATCTTACCATTACAAATGTTAAGCCTGTCCTTCTGTGATGAATAATGCTGGCACTCTGGAGGACCCAACAGCGTTACCACCAGAGAAACCTACTATGTCTCTTCTTGTGAATGACAGCTGTGTTTAGCTTGGGCTTGAATCCTGGCTGACACGCCCCAGTCCCTATGAATCTCACCCAGGTCCAGAGGACAGAGGACTGCATGAGAGCTGGCATGTAACACGCAGAAACTGCAAAATAGAAAAACTCTTTGGATTTGATGATCAGAAAAAGTTGACCTGGATGGTTCCAAGTTGGGCCAGGGGAGTTGGTAAACATAACCTTGAAAAAGACTGTGGCCTTTCCCTTGTGGGTCCTCAAATATTCCAGCCCAATGGGCTAAATGGATCAACACATAGGATTAATGCCTTAAAAAGCATAAGGAGGGGGAGCTAAGCAGATTTCTTTTTGTTAGAACTACCCACGGCTAATGGCTTTGCTGGACTGAGGCCAGCTAGCATAACATACATATCTCTTGAGTTTGTCTAGAAGGGGTAGCTGTATTATTTATTAAATTACTCTCTCCCTTATCTCATGTGAAAAAAAAAAAAGTTCTTTTACTACAAACGGACACAAATTGTTTTGCACCAGGTTGAAACACTTCAATATATATCTTCCTGGGAGCTTTTAAACTGTTGTTTCACTAATTCCAACAAACACTTGTTTTCTCTGAAAAGGAATGAATTATGCATGGCAGCAAAGGAACAGAGAGCAGAGACGAGATCCCAGTTAACTACAGCTGCCTAGACGTTCACTGCCTAGCTTCAGCTAGTCATTTACGCTGCCCTCCTTAAAACAGGTGTCTAAGGTGGAGAAAATAGCCTTTTTGATGTGCCACTCTCTCTCCTGTCACTAATGACGGTGTTTGGCTGAAGAGCTTGGAGGACTCAACCAGCTCTCAGATGGCTGAGGCTGGCTAGGCAAGCCACGCAGTGCCAGGGAGCACTGGACAGGAGCAGAAGAGCCTGAGTTCAAGCTCCTAACCTCATCCCCACCAGCAGCACCCACTACCATTCCTTATTTCTTCATGGTCTGTCAAAGGGCACTCCAATTTCCCAGGACAAGGCCGGGTGAGTCTCATCAGCTGCAGCAAATGTGTGCAGGACCCAGCGACACAGAGGAGCTGCTTTCAGCACAGTGGGTTGCTGCCCAAAACAAGCAGGAGGAGGGCTCGTCTGGCCCATCAGTTATTGATGCTTCCCACAGCATTTCCCATCAGCTCCCAGCCACCAGCAGTTTAGAGATGCTAACTGTCCAAGATATGCCTCAGAGACATTTCAGCAAATGAGAAGACCGCAAGTTACTCCACACAGTCCATAAAGGCTTCCTCAGTCACCAAGTTGAAGCAACAGTGTAGATGAGGTTAGACAGACTGAACCACAGCGTGCCCAGCATTAGCTGTCCTAAAGGACTGCTTCTCATAAAGGAGATACCATGCTGAGTAATGAAAGGCCTTGTTTCTTTCAAGGAATAAAAATTGTACGAAGTATGCTTGAGTTCCTTCCTTGCAAAAGGATGTGTTGCTAAGTGAGCGGGGTAGAGTCTGGGGAGGAGACCCATGCAATCTGTCTACTGATGTCAGGAACAAAAATACCTGAAAGTTGTACCTGGAAGATCTTGTTTGTAGTCTTTACACCAGGTGAGACTGAGGTTTTGATGCAGAAGCACAGATGAGATGCCTTGTACAAACCTCAAGAACATGTATCTCCCTCTAGAACCACCTTGCTAGCTCTAGAAATCTCAAATTCTCGTAATACTGAAATATTCTTTTCCCCCTTGAGCACCAGCTCAAAACTTCAGAAAATCAAGGATCTCAATAATATTTCATGCAACATATATTAACCTTATTTTATCCTACCTTGTTTGCTATGGAATAATTAAAAAAACACCCATGTTCCTAATGGGTTGGACTTGATGACCCCTTCCAATTTAAGTAATTTGGTGGGAGCATGCTGTAGATTTCCCTAATTACCCAGAATTTAGCGCTCTAGAATATCCAGATTTCTTCCCTGCAAAAACAAGGGTGACGGTCAGGATTGATGTGTGCCTTTGTCTCATCTCTGGATGAGGAGAGGATGCCACCAGTCAGAAGCACCTCCTAGGTCTATTAGTTTACAAGTGGCTATCCAAAACCAATTGGGACAGATTATATTTCTCAACCTCAAAAAGACCGTGTGGATGTTTCACCCAAAGTCATGACATGGGCAGGTACTATGTAACAGGTACTCTAACGATGTTTAATACAGTCTAAATATTTCTAAATAGGTCCAAGGCTTTTGATCTGGGAGACAAAAGAACAACATGATTCAAAATGGAAGGTAGGCACATCAAAAAGCTGGTTAGGCCTGGGAACAGGAGGTAAATTTTTAATAGTGGTAACAAATAACCACTTAATAATGCACATGACAGAATCTTCCTAAGTTGCATCAGACATAGTTTTGGGGCTTCTTTTTCTCTTTCCTAAAAGATCTGCTGAAAGGTCTGACAACCACCCTACCTAACATCTCTTTAGGTTCAACTTTTTCAGTACATTGGATGATTTTTTTTTTTTTTGCTTAAATTCCCTTAAAATATACTAGTTCGCTTATAGTGTAGGTGAAAGTTGAAAGAAACAGCTCAAATCATGCCTTTATTATGAAACTACTCACTGACACAACGGCATTGTTTCCCCACTCTTTGCTGGTGCCCATTTTTTCCCTCCTACACAGCTGTACTCGGTGGTCTCAGCCACTTATCTCCACATTGCTCAATATCCTGTCATGAATCATCCCTACTCATTAGGTATCAATGAGTGGAAAAGCAGCAAAAACATAAATAAATCCCCACTTCTGCCATTATACATTTCAACATCTCACAGCTTATATCTGATCTATTGCTACTGCAAAATTTGAAAGGCTCTACTTAGAGACTACATTTTGGTTAAAAATCAAACCATTACTTAGGTAAGTATTCATACGTTTCCCTCTACGTGTGGCATTGGGGGGAGCATACATAAGGACACAGAAGCTCTAAAGCATATCACAACCTTTTGTTTCCCATTTCCTCCAGACCTCTGTCCTTCAAAGTCCTTCTGCAAATCTGAAGGAAACAAGGCAGGGAAGAATACGCTTTCTGGGGCACAGGGTCTATGTAGAAACATTGCATCTGTGTTCTGAAGTCACACCACAAAGAAGTGGCCATTGTTCAAGCATGGCAAAGACAATTAATATGCTGCAATGTCTTAAGCAGGAGAGCTTATCCTACAGGTGGATCAAGGAGTCCAGGTGTTTGGAAAGCTGTCCCCTGCCTCTTCCAAGGATTCCAAAACCACATGCTATTTTTGGAGCTTGTTCAAACCACCATGTTAAAACACCTGGGCTCTCTCAGCTCCTTCTGCTAGATATTGCCACAGGGGAGTATTACATATTCCTTATGCGTGCCTTGATATAATTCACAAAAATAAGTGATCAATGACAATGTGAGAGCCAGGCATTCTCAATTAAGATCATATCAGCTCAGAAACATGTACTTTTTTTTTATTCCTGCCAATCCTTAATTAAAACAGGTGAGTAAATACATAAGCCTGCTGAAATCAAATTTGGAAAGGCTGAAATTCCCAAAGACAAGCTGTTATTGACATGTTACTGAAGAAACAAAATATTATTCAACTTATGAATCTTTACTTTTGGCTCACATAAGAAAAGACTGGTTTCTAGACAAAATAAATCTCCATTTATAGTTCTCTCTGAGCCACTTAGTGAAATGAAGCTTTTACATCTTCAATGTAACAATAAATACATTAAAATAAAAAAGTCCAAAGCACAAAGTATACTCATGAATTCAGAGGCCGAGCAGACTGTAATTAAAAAGTCCAACCTTTGCTCATCTTTAGAAACTTCTCCTGTGTCTCATCCACCCTTCTCTGCTTTCTGAGACTTTCACAAAATGAACCAGGACACCGAAGTCACCTGTTAGTCAACAAATTAAATCGCTCTTCAGACTGGATACGGAGATTCAGTACAAACTACTGTTTATTTGTCATACTAAAAAAGGTGAAGAATCCATGTTTATACACTTAATGTGTCCAATATAGCCAGCAGCACCCCAGCTGCAGTTGGCATCTTTCTGCTATTGCTAGCTCTTCCACCAATACTGCTTCTCAAGGCTTGGATCTGTTTCGTGAAACTCTGCCTTGTGAGATAAAAATCACACATCCCATGAAAGAGCAACTCAAAAATCATGCATTTACCTAGCATTCTATGTTTGTGCTAGTATCTGCATCCCTTTCAGTTCAATATATCTAGATTAAAGACCCATGCCACATTATTCACAAACACCTTTACAAAGCCTTTCAGATATTCTTGCTGGTAACTTACATTTTCCCAACTTTGAGCATTTGCTGTTCTGCATGCACAACAGTGGAGGCGAAGAAGAAGGAATGAAAAGAAAGAGAAAAGAGGAAAAAAAAAAAAAAAAGCCCACGTTTTCAGTGTCAGGTTTGTTTGAGCCCCAAAGAGAACCCTTCCCTATGCACCTAAGTCTAAGGGCTGACTAATGGCCCTTTTATCAGGAGCAGAGTCGTTGCCTCTGCCTGCTGCCAGTTCCGTATCTGCTTTGTACCCAATCATGCAGTAGGTGCCAGGTGTTATGAATTTTCTGTAAAACAGGCTGAATAGACAGGTGGTGAAAGTTGCTGACAACACAGAAACATTTAGTTTAACAAAGGCTTGAGAGGATCATTAGGAATTTCCCAAAAGACCAAGCAAAAGTACATAATTAGGCAACACTTAACAGAGGAATGATTGCAGATAACTGCAAGGTGTTGCACTAAAGCAGAGAAAAGTAAACAATGCTCTGGATGAGCATGACCTCTTCAAAATAAGCTCATTAAAGGAAAGACTGCAAAATGCCTGCAACTTGGTGTGTGTGGGGGCGTATAGTATAAAGTGTAGATCTTTGACTTGTCTATAGCTACCATGCATAAAAGATAAGAGCAGTTACAGAGACTGGTTTTGGTTTGAACTCATCCTTAATACAGAAAAACCCATTGCATTGGGAATTTCACTGGCTGATGCCTGTGCAAGATACAGAGATTCCAGCTCTTGTGTCAGGCAATGTGAAGACAAAAGGCAACTGCATTCACCTAACTGCCAATCTTTACAGACTGCTCCTGCTGAAAATTGGAGTCCAGTGCTATGCAGTGTTTTCTAAGCAGACTGATTAGTATATATGAACTCTAGCATATACAGAAATCACACCACCATTCAGTGCTATCCAGGCTAAATAAGGGTTTAGAAGCCTTCAAAAAATCCTTGCAGCTAACTGTAAATTCACTGAAAACAAAAATATTACAAGGTACACGTTTTAAAATGTGTAGCTGAATTACAGTTCTTAATGACCAAAGAAACAGAGAAATTTCGCTTGTGGGTTTTTTAATAATAAGTGCACACATGGATGGGAATAGCGCCTGCAAACATACCCATTGTGATTCAGATTTGAAGGGCCATGAGACTCAGTGCCCCCCAGCACAAACTGATGGCCAGCTGGGATCAAAATTCTGGCCACCTCTGAGTAATTGTCCAGGTGAATTGTTGGAATTGTCACTTCATTGATAAATCTGGGGCAAGCCTCCAATTAAGGCAGTACACTGAAAGAAACAGAAATATATTGTACTGCTCAAAATTATGAAGTAGAATGTGTGATTGTGTTCAAGTCAATGGAAATGTTACCATTGTTTTCAAGAGGAGATGGAATTACAGACCCAAGCCCCATTATTTAGAAGGCTATAATACTCTCAAAAAAGGACTTAGAAATATTTAGATGCAATAACCATGCAGCTTTGTGATTCATGTTTATTGAAAGTAATCATACAAACAGTTAGGTGCAGAATCTTTGACATTTTGTCTTAGTCCTGCGTAATTACCAAGTTCTGCTCTGGCCAATGAATTATCCTATTTCTCTTCCTCTAATGCTCACTTTTAAGGAAATGCTTTTGAGTTGCTTAGCCTCTAGAAAGGAGGGATACAGATCAACTATCAGGAAATAAATTGCAACAATAAAGATTTTTTTTTCATTCTGTCTTCTTAAAGCTCTAGTGTAGCTTCACAGGTTCCTCCTACCTGCTTGCTGTTCATGTTCAGTATGAACATAAAACCACAAAAAAAAATTCCTGGATTTTAATAATGCTTGAGAACTGGATCAATATATGCTGATAGAAGCACTTCAAATGCATACATCAGCACCTGCCACATAAGAGTGGGGGGGAAGAATGAACATCACTTCAAAACTTCAGTAGTGGTGATCTGCAATGCCCTTTCAAATTCTGATGTTACAAAATACATCGAGTGGTATGACCCTCCAGTCCCTGGGTAGCAGAGGGAACCTCTTTCTCTCTGTTCCATGGCATGGAGCCACGACAGCCTTTTGGGACCCTTCTCTTGTGAGCAAGGCTTGTGCCCTTTCCTGGCAATCCTCTGCTCTTCTGAGATTCTTCAGCCTTTCTGAGAACTGGGAGACTGCCCTACCCAAGCTGATGGTTTTTATCATCAGCTGTTAATGCAGCCGTCCAGCTGCACTGGGAGTTGGTGCTGCTGTACCATCAGCATTTCCTCAGCAGCTGGCAGAGTGCAGATGCATGCTCTCACACAGCAATTTGTGCTGAGTGCTGCTGCTGCTCTGAGCACAGCCAGCACACACAGGGCTCAGTTGCTTCAAAACACTAGGCATTCCAGCCAAGCTGATGTTCCTGTTGCTGCTTTCTTGCAGTGTTTATCAAGGGCTCTCCCTGCTAATCTAGAGAAGGTGATGATGCCTGAATGTGTTGGTCCAGACGGATGGCAAGGGGTGAGCAACGAGCTCGTATACCAAAGGCAACAGAGATCCACATTGTCAAGGAACTGGCTGGAGGCAGTGATGAAGACATAGATTAATAACTTGAGGTTAAGTTCATAGCCTTAAATTGCTGTGTCTACCCATGGACCCCTGGACTGCCTTTGGCAGTCACACTCAGAATTTGCAGTTCTGAGATACAAAAAAAGGAAGCCAGAAACAGTAAGAAACTCATACAACTGGGACTTAAGAAAGGTTTGAGGAAAGGTCGGAGGGATGGTTCAGTGGGAACAGAGAAGCCAGGGAGACACTGGGACAAAGAGGGCAGGAAGAGAAGCACAGGAAGAGAGAAAAACCCATAAGGAGTTATTTCATCCCATTCAGAGAAAATTAGCTTAATGAGTCAATCATTCTTTTTCTGGTTTTCAGCTGAATAATAATGGAAGTTACCTTTTAGGCTTTTCCCAAGGCCAGCATGATACCTCTTCCTAGGACACAAATACCCATTGGACATAACACGTCACTCTAACTTTGTGTTTTTTAATTTGACAGCTTTGAAACTAATTTAATAGAATAGTTGCCAGAGAGAAGATATCAGGCAATCCAAATCGCCCATGTGTACTCTTCCAATCCTATATAAAATCAATGAAGGAGCTTGTTTTTCCTGGTTGGGCAGTAGGTTTATGTCTCCATCTCAGAAGCCAGCTAAAAAGAAACTAAATAAAACAACATATTGGATGAAATGTGCAGAATAGCAAATTACAGTGTTCCTTTAAAAAAATGTCCATTTTTTATGACTATGCAAGCACCATTAACCCAGGATCATTTTTAAAATTGAAAATGAAAAGGCACAATAAGAGTACAGGCTGTTCTCATTGATCCTTACTGCTTGCTTGCAGTATGCAAACCAGAGAATGTAAAGCAACTCCTATGAGAACACAAATACCAGCTTAAACAGAATATGAAACTGCAAGATGTGCATTACAAAGCTGTATTTCCCATTCCTTAAAAAAATACAAAAAAGAGAGAGACAAGGATGGAGAAGGAAAGAGAGAGTGAGGAAGGGAGGGAAGAGAGAAAGGGAGAAGAGGGAGAGAGACAGACATGGAAATACAAAGATGCCAGGAATGCTGAACACTTCCAAAGATTGTTCTTCTTTAGAGAAGATTAGGAAACTTAAGTACACAGAATGGAAGGGAAAATACACAATCTTCCTTGATGAAACGGTAGTGGGAAATACGTAAGCTGAAGGCTAGAACAAAGCCAATACCCTCTTACATATTGCCTGGGGGGCAGAAATGAGACTGAAAGCAAAGCATCAGCTTCACATGCACTGTTCTAGCCCAGCTCGTGCCTTGCGAGCAGGCATGTCTGTGAAAGCTGTGTCACTGTTAACCAGGACAGTTTCTCAACCGTGTTAGTGCAATTAATGCAACTCCCAACAACAAAATCCTGAAATATGGAGTTACTCCAGTTCTTTCCTCAGGGACTTCTCTACTCAAAGTCTGCTTAGCATATTCGGTAAACAACTAGCCAGTCCCTATAAATTGTATTTTCTGGATATAATCTTATGCTCCTTCAAACATATGTGTCTGGAACTTCTCTCCAGGTTCTTCTTTGTCTCTGTCTTCATATGCTTCTTCATCCTTTTCTACTCTTTGTGTCATTTTTCTCCTTAGTCTCTCCTTCCTCTCACTCTTCAGTATCTCTCAGCTTTTTTGGGCTTATTAACTTGCCTGTTAGTGCCTTAGCTGTTTATTCTGGATTAAATTTTAAATTAAGTTTAAAAAATATAGCCACTCAAAAAAGAAAATGGAACAGGAGATGTGGTATTTATGTTGTGATTTTTTCCTCCCATCATTATGTTCTCTCTTTGTTTTCCTTTTTTTTCTTTCATTTGCTCCCTTTTTACCAGTCCAACTCAACTGTTCTTTGAACACTTATGTATACATTCCTTTTTATAGTATTGAATGCAGCAAGTTGCTGATTTTAATTTAACCCAAAGAACAACCTATACAGAAAAAAATATTATCTGAAATTAATCTGCAAAATCTGAAATTGATTTGCAAAACAAGGAAATTGTCATATTGTTTTAAAAATAAAAAAGAACAATAAAAAAAATCTGGTTTTCAAGTCAAAGAATATTTTACTCCTGGTAGTGTAAATTTATAAAATCCCTCTAAGACTGAATTCTCCTCATATCATCAGTTACATACAATCTCACCTGGTGCTAAAAATAAATTGAAGGTAAAACAGCACTAATTTTTATCTCCTCTGACTACCAGAAGACGGTGTGTTCTAAAAGGTTTCTCTAGGTAGTTGCAGTAGCAGCTTGTGGAAAGGATCCATGAAGCCAGGCAGCAGGACAAGCACTACTCAGATCTCTTCCCTGACAGGCTGCACGGGACAGACAGCAGGCAAGGACAGAACCATGACGACTTTCTTTCCTTTCAGTTTGAAGCCACTCCTTACACAACCATCCCCTGTGCACCACCATGCTTCACTGGACCCAAACTCCCCATGGCACATGGTTATTACCATGGGCTGAAGGAAATTAACTAAATTCCCCATCCTGGCCTCATTCTGCTGCCTTACAAATCCCTAAATTTGAGTCTCGTGGGTAGCACTCCTCCAGCTGAAGGGAGGGATTAGCCCTTTTACATCCAGCTTCTGAAAACAATCCCCATGCAAACACTTTGGAAGCACAACAGCGTGGCTTTATTTAAAAATATTCTCTTCAGAAAAGAAGGTAAAATAACATTTAAGAGACTAAGGATATAGGTGCCAGATTTTCACACATGGCCCTGGTGAAGTTAACTTTGGTGCCAGCAATTTACACCACCTGATGAGTTCTTCTTCATCTAAACAGAAAAATGACTAGGTAAGATCTCTACCACAAACACCCACTAAAGGCTGAGTAGCCAGGGCACAAGGCTGAGACCCTGAGCTCTGCCCTGGGCTGCTGCCTGGCTGGCCTGCCCGCAAGGAGGCAGGAGGCAGACCTGAGAGCTCAGAAGGGATGAAGGACTTCTCAGCTCAGCTCCAGCTGGCTCCCAAAAGCTCCTGTGGCTACACTACATTGTCCTGCCTGTCTCCATATACATACATTGCTAGAAGAGCCAGTGGGAGCCAGCAGAGTTACAGAGTGCCTAACACACCCTGGGGCCCAAATTCCCACCAATAGATGCCAACATAGGCCTAAATTCTCTACTTCTGACTGCACTGAGCTGAATAAAACGTCCATGTAGCTCTGCTCTGCCCCACGCATATGCAAAGTTCTACTCTCTGATGCCCTCCCTCTGGCACCACACAGTGTACACTGCATGCTCTGCTCACCCATGCCACCTGAGTTGGGGATGGGCAGAATTATACTCTAGGTGACATCATTTTCATTACTTGAAACTCAAGATTTATTCAGACTTGATCTCTACATATACCCAGGTTGGTTAACATGAACACACAAATTTGATTATTCAGGTTTATACAAAAAGTCAATGTTTGTCAGTTAATTGGATAATATGTGAACACTGCCACAAATTGTTCTCTTTTGCAAGCAAAGGAAAATATACTAATTTATCCTGCTAGAAGGACACACAGAAGAGGATGCTCATTTCTGAACAGCATGTTTCCAGAGATACAATTCAAGCCCTTAAAAAAGGAAAAATCTATATTCTGTCTGTAGGACCAAATGAAAGGGCATCTGGAGAGGCAAACACAATGCAGTTATATATCACCGGTAGTTGTCAAGGTAACTGCAGGATTATGATTCCAGGCTAAAAAGTCACTTCATACATCTCCTAAGATAGTGGTCTTCAGCCAGCCATTTAGGATCATCTTAACTGGAGGAAAAGCCTGAGTAACATTCTCAGGAGAACTGCTCACCACCTTAGCCTTGTAAAACATGTACAGGTTCTACACCAAATAAGCACATTTTTTTGGCATCTCTCTATTATCTACAACCTATGGTTTCAAAGCATAAGGCCTTCATGGCACCGGAGATGTTCTTTGCCTTCTGTCTTGGTTTTAACCCAGCCAGTGTCCAAACACCACACAGCTGCTCACTCACCCTCCCTTGTTCCAGATGATGGGGGAGAGAATCAGAGCGGTGAAAGGAGCCTCATGAGTAAAGAACAATTTAATAATTGAAATAAAATAAAATCAAAACCAATAATAATAATAATAATAATGACAACAACAATAGCAATAATATACAAGTAAGTGATACACAGTGCAACTGCTCACCACCCAATGACCAAAGCCCAGCCCGTTCCCGACTAACGATCCTGGAGCAGAGAAAGTCCCAAAACCACAATCCTGGAAGAAAAAGAAGCTTCCGGGCAGGCCCTCACAATATACTGAGTATGATGTTGGATGATATGGAATATCCCACTGGCCACTGGGATCTGTTAGTACTGACTACACTCTCTCACAGCTTCTTGTGCACCTGCATACTAGAAAAACATGGAAAATCGGGAAGTCCTTGGTTTCATAGTAAGAACTAGAAACATCAGTATATTATCAACATTCTTCTCATACCAAATCGCAAACTGAATCCAAAACACAGTACCATTCTAGCTACTAATAAGATGATTAACTCTATCCCAGCTGCAACCAGGACACCTTCTGCATTCAGAAACAAAGTCTTGAAGGAAATCCCATTAGAAGACTTCACTTAGCCTGGGACCAAACAATTAATTTTGTATCATCTCAAAGCAAAAAAAACCCAAAACAAAACATATTGATGGAAGGTAGGCTCAGACTCGCATGAAATAAGTGTTTTCCATAGGACATTTCCCTTTTGTAGACATTTTTAGATAAAATCTTTTTTTAACAAAATCTTTGCAAAACTCTCGTTTAAAAAAAAATCCTTTAGAGCATGCATTTGCAAATCAACACAAACCATTGATTATTATTTCAAGAAGATTTCAAGATCTAGATTCTAAAACAAAGGTTGTCTTTGACAGTATGGTAGTCTGGGACATAAGAAACCCAGAACAATTTGGGATGAAAAGCCTTTGATCTGGATTTACCTGAACACAAATTACCACATTTTCAGCTAATTCCTTCTAAAGGCAGGGGCACCTTCCCTGCTATATTTTGTAGACAGGAGTGGAAAAATGTTTCTCTCTCTTCTGTCAATAAACACTCCCATCAAAACAAATACAACTCCAGGAAATATTCTGTCTTAATGAATTTTTTTTTTATAACAGTAGAATCATAGAGGTTTGGGTTGGAAGGGACCTTAAAGATTTTTTCGTTCCAACTCCCCTGCCATGGGGAGGGACATCTCCCACTAGACCAGGTTGCTCACAGCGTCATCCAACCCGGCCTTGAACACCTCCAGGGATGGGGCAGCCACAGCTTCTCTGGGCAACCTGTGCCAGTGCCTCACCACCCTCTTAATATCTAAAACTTCCTCCTAATATCTAACCTAAATCTACCCTCTTCTCAGCTTAAAGCTGTTATCCCTCGTGCTATCACTACACTCCCTGATAAAGAGTGCCTCCCCATCTCTCCTGTAGGCCCTCTTTAAGTACTGGAAGGCTGCTCTAAGGTGTCCCTGAAGCCTTCTTTTCTCCAGGCTGAACAAGCCCAACTCTCTCAGCCTGTCTTCATATGGGAGGTGCTCCGGCCCTCTGATCATTTTTGTGTTCCAATTAGGGCCACGGGATTTTTGCATGGACTGATTTCCAAGTGTAAAATATAATCTGGGAGAAAGCCTGTAAGATTTCAGGTTGGAAAATGAACTGTTCACAGACCTCCAGTTCAGAAGCCCTCAACTTGCAATGACAAAGTTCTGAACAGGAGAAATTGCTTTTTTCTTTACACTGTTTTTTCCGTTCCTCCCCTCCAATACGTCTCTTGTTTATTTGCCTGATATGCCATCAAATTCCTACAGAGAAAGAAATACAGACACTGTACCATTTAAATGAGATCCATGTTCCATGAAGTTTAGTAGCTGTAAACTATTTAAAAAAAAAAAAAAGTACAAGTGTTTGAGTATAAGTGAGATTAGAGTAGAATAAGAGGAAACACAGAACAGCAGCAATTCTTGTCCAGAGCCATGGAGATCTCTCTCCCATCACAGGCCCACACATTTTCCATGCTTGGGAGGTAAAACACTGGCAAGGATTATTTTTCAGCTAGGCCAAACTAAATGTTGGAGAGATTATTTGATTTATTTTGTCTCTTCAAGTTACATCAGTTGTGAAGAGCTATGTCTTCCAAGCAGCCTGAAGTCAACAGTAATCATGGTAAGACAAGACAGTGGCAGACATAATGTTAAGACTAAATAAGGACTAAAACACAGCTGACCACTATCTTGGGGAAATTCATCAGGTGCTGGTAACAGTTCACATCATCTTGTCCAGAAACATTGCCTTGATATAGGAGGAAAAATTAAAATCCAGACATGATTACTACAATTCTAATAATTCTCATGTTAGATGTTTTGCTTAATTCAAGAGTTTATCAGTCTCCTTAGGAGTACTTCTTTTTCTTCTTACAAGCAAGATTTTTCTAGCACCAAGTGCCAGAAAAGACTATAAAAATATTCTGGCATTGAACATTTCCTGGAAGCCTTTAAATAGACTGAGAAGCGTTTCAAAGTGCACATGATCATGCTAACTTCCATTCAGATTGTGGAAATGTAGCAGAGATGTCATGTGTCATATAGTTTTGAACATGTTTTATTTGAAACTAAGATTTTAAAATCTAGGTCTTAAAATAAAATATATTTGTCTATGCGCTGCATAGAAAATAACATGAAGGACAAGCTGCTCCAGAGACATGGGCAATATTTCCTGGCTTTTTCACACAGATTATTGTTCTCAGCATCAGTGTTCCTACACTCCTTCCCTGTGTTTCTACAGAGCAGGCTTTTTACTTGCATAGACAGGGGTTTTTTTACACTACTCAAAATTCTCAAATACCCATTTCCTAAGACTTCATTATTGTCAAATTGTTGCTGTTTTTACCACTGCCTGTGCCCATGAGTCTTATTACAGGCACTGTATGAACATTGATACAATTCCCTGAAGACCCTGCCGTGCAGGAATCTGTTTATGTTACGGTATTTGTGGTCAGGGCTGGACAAACAAAGCAGACAGGTTTTCATGTGGTTTTGGGTGCTAAAATTTCATAGACTCACAGAGTTACAGGGTGGCTGAAGGTGGAAGGCAGCTCTGGAGATTGTCCAGCCCCAGTCCCTGCTCAAGCAGGGTCACCTGGAGACAGCTGCTCAGGACCATGTCCAGATGGCTTGTGAATATCTTCCAGGATGGAAACTCTGCAAACCCTCTGGGCAACTTATGCCAATATCTAATAGTCCTTATGCTAAAAAATAGAGTCTTCCTTTTTTTAAATGGGATTTCTTGCATTTCAGTTCGTGCCCATTGCCTCTGATCCTGTCACTGGGCACCACTGGGAAGAGCCAGGCTCATAACTCATTTAAGAACCAAGACATCTATTCAGAGCTTCAATTCTTTGGCATTGAAAAATGGCCTCAAAATACAAGTTAAGCATGGACACACTACTGTTGGCCCTTCAGAGGTGCAGAGGCTTCTCTCCGGCTGGGCTCCCTCAGGAGCCTCAATGTACTGCTGCAAGGATAGAGCTGACAAAGAAAGACCAGCACTACCAGTGTGCTCAGGTAGACAACAGTCTGTTGGTTCACGTGCAGCTTACACCTGGAAGGTTATGCACAGCCCCTAAGCGTTTCAGATATAGGCTCTGCTTTTCCCATGTTTACTTCAGGCTGAAAGTTCTCCGTGTTCCTGGCAGATGGATCCCTAGCACAGAAGCTGATGGCATTTCCACAGAAAATATTCTACTTGTTATAAGCAAATTAACTTCTAAAAGCCTACATGTAACCCATGGAAGCTCTCTTGGAAGAAAGAGATGAAAGCATTCCAGAGAGAAAACCAATTGCCTTTTTCTTGGCTTTGTCTTTCAGCATTCGCTGGCAATCTTCTTGAGAACAGACAAGGTCTGGAAATACCTCACGCAAGCCACATGCAACTACTTCTCAAGCTGGGAAAAATAATGGCGTACTATGGGAGGTGTCAAGCCCAGGAGCACCTCTATCCAGCCACTCCTTGACATCATGGCTTTACAGGTACATAAAAGAGGATCAAAATCCTGTAAAAGGGTGAAATGGGAACATTTTCAGGCCTTGCAGAGGCAATTTCATTTTTAAATTGCCCTCAGTAGGGCAGCACAGCACAATCAGCAAAATCCTAACCTCAGAGCTCCTGTGACTCCATCAGTCACACAAAGCTCTGGTGATTTACAGTCAATAATTTCAAGACATCTAAAAGGACTTTGTTATTCTGCCTACAGCTAAACCTGTGCACTTCTTTGTCTCTAAGTATAAATTAGAAATAATTTAAATAAGAGAAAATATTTATTTCCTAGTGGCAGAGCCTGTTAATGAAGCATGTTTCACATTTCCAATGGAAATGGGAATTTAGGAAACTAACAGGCAGAGCTTGTGCCTGCATTATGAATACATTTTATACTTGAAAGACTTTATCTCCATCTCACTATTCAGATCTGCAGCTCATCTTTAGCTCTGTGAACCATATTCGTATTGCCCCTAATGCCTAAAAAGCCACTCTGTTAACATGACAACTAAATTTCTCAGACACCTTAAGAAACGCAAAAATTAGGGGATTCTCTATTGTTTTAAACATCTGTAAACACTGAGAGGAAAAATCATGTAACATATACACTGAAAGTCAAAAGGAGAACAAAAAAGACATGAGCAAGCAGGCTTAATGAATTTAACCATGTTTTTGCATCAAAAGCAAGACAAATTATTTGCAAACTATTCACCTAAATTATTTTATCAGAGGGCTCTGGAGATATATTTCTGTGGATTAAAATCTTTCATGCTTAATAAGGAAGAAAAAGTCACCAGCTTTACTGGGTAAGGGACATAGCACTATGAGAACAGAAAAACTGTATTAGCCCCTAAATTAGTTTCTTAAACTTTAGAAAGGGGTCTGCTATTACTTGAGCACGTGAAGGATCCAGTGGCCCATGTGCTGGGAATACGACTATTGACTCTTAGGCAAAACCAGATCTAAATGTTTGAGAATTTGAGAACTCTCAGCAGCTGGCTTTCTCTAGCCTGCAGGGAAAGCCAACAACAAACAGCCTGGCACAGATCAGTAAAACTTGGACTGTTTTGTTAAAACTGGTGCCTGACACACAACAAGTGTCAGTGCAGTAACCACCCATGAGTTATTCTGCAATTATGCTTGGTGCCTCTTGGCTAGATTACCTCTTCTTCTTTTAGGTAAACTCTTCGATTTCAGATCTCCAATAAAAAGGAGAATCTCCTTGCTTGTTAGAAGGTTATGCTGCAAAAGGGAGCAAGAGACCTTGTCATCCCCTTACTCTCTGGCTGAGCCATATGTAGCACTAACATTGCAAGAGAAAGCTCTAATAAAAAGCTAGGCTTGTTGAATGCCTGTGAATTGCAGTGTTTTAAAGGCGATATCATTCCTCCTACTGCTTGGCCCATGCTGTCTTGATGTGGGTCAGACTGTCAATGACACAATTTGGTTGCCAGTGTGCTAACCTCGGCATTCCTCTGACTCCAAGGGAGAAAGTCTGTTCTTCCTTTCTCACCTGGCTTCAAATGGAAGTCTCATGAATGCTGTGGATTTAGCACATAGTTTAATAATTGTGGTTTTATTTGAATTGCCGCAAAAATGATGGGTGAGATTAAACACAAGCTTCTCCTTTTGAAGAGGTCTGTGCTTAATATGACTTTTACACCCTGTTTTCTCAGTAACTTTAATTTTTTTCTCCTTTGAGTCTAGTTGCAATTCCAGCTCCTACACTGCTGTCATGAGAGCCTTTCCTTGGTACTGTGCTAAGTGATATTTATGCATAAACTTTTTCTAATTGCTGATTCCATTGGCATTCATGAACCTATGCTAGAATGAATGAAGCTTTCATTCATGTTTATATATTAGCTTCCAACATTTGTATGTTTGTAATCATCAAGCTAAAACCAGTTTTCATTTGCAGAGATGTAAACTGAGGGTGACTGAGCCAGGAGATATGTTCTGTTATGTACACTGAAAGATTTTTTTCTAGTATCATTGAGAGCTGGGTTTATAATAGAAAATTCCCAATTCCACAGCTCAATGTAGTTTGATCAGGACAGGTAACTACAGTTATGGCTACATTAACAAGCAGTTTGGATCAATAGAAGTCAATCTCTCAAGCTCATTTTGTGCTGGGGACCCAGCATAGGCACTTCTACAGGTTGCTGGGACTCTAAGTTAAGATGATAAGCTCCAAATTTGCTCCTGTGCACTAATGCTCTGTACCTGCTGCAGTTCACCTCCCAGTCTAGTTCTGCCCAAAAGAGAACCCAGGTCAGAACCTGCAGTGCCCCTCCTGACGTGAACTTACACTCAGGAAGTGGACAACAGTTGAGTGCTGCCTGAAAAGTGCTCTCCTCATCTATCTAGCAACCAGACACCTATGCGTGCATTTGAGACTTACACAACAGAATATCTCTGTGGCAATCCCTAGCCATCAACAATTTTCCCAGCCATATAATTGATACTATTAACAACAAAAGTTCCCAATTTAACAAATGGAATCAAGATAAATGCCCACATCATTCTGGCTTCTCCCAGCTTTATGATTCAGTGTGTAGCAATCTGTTGCCCTTGGTCTTTTGGAAACAGTGCCCATGTGATAATTTCAATGACAATGCAGCACTTCTGTTCTCTTCTGGATATCTGAGGGCTTTGATTGCTTTACCACGGAGGAGGTTCTGATGGTCAAGTGATATGGGTCTATCATGCCCCAAGGACCTGTACCTTATTCTCCTCCAGTCATCTGCCCACCACCTTCCTCACTCTTGAAACTCAGGAACAGGTAACTCAGCACAGAGACGCGAAACCAAGGAGGGTACTTAGGCAGCCTGGAATCAACCGGGAGAGGAACCAAGGAGGTCTCTGGTGTAGCACCATAGGAGAGTGTCAGTGGTAGGAAGAAGTTATGTCACACATTGCTTAGATTTTACGTGTCCTTTAGCATAGTGGAATGCCCACAACTGCGTACCTTTCCAGTACTCTACCATCTTTTGGCATTGGCTCTGGTTTGAATGCTTCAGGCTTCCTGCTTCCCTGTATTCATAAATTTTATCAGTCCTCTCTGCATGTCTTGCCATGCTGCAGCAAAAAAGCATCACCTGTGAACATAGCCTTTTCATTTATTATCCTTTATCCTCCCTGAAACTGTTAACATGTTATTGCTCATTAGCTGCTTCATAGTAACCATTTATGTTACTATGAGATCGTTTGAATCTCACTTGTCCCTGAAGTAAGTGTAAATTATGTCAAGTAAAACTACTTATCCTTAGCTAGCAGACAGAGCCCCAGACAGACAGTGGCCAAGACACAGAAGGATGATAGCACCTTAAAAACACTGTAATTACATGTATTCAACAAGTCTGGACTTTTCCCATAGTCATTTTGGGGGATGTTTGTGCTGTGTATGGCTCAGCCAGGCAACAAGGAGAAGACAAGGTCTCTTGCTCTCTTTTGCTGACTAACCTGCCACCAAGTGAGGGGATTTTCCTTGTCAGAGATGTGAGACCTGGATAGCAAACTGATGGCACCCACTCACAGTTTGTCCATGGTGAAAGATGGACAGCTATATTGTCCTGATCCCTTATGATGCTGGCTGCCTAGCAATACTGTTTTGAGTAGTTCTCCTTCAAGAGTCCAATATTCCAGGTGGGAACAGTTTTTGTAAGCAGTTTTTTCATATGGGACACAGAAAATGGTCCAAAAAAAAAAAGGTTAAAATAACTGAAAATGTTTTTACACAGTGACTAAATAGATGTTGAACTGTAGTTTTTTGAAAAGGTGATATATTCACACAGCTTAGTCCTGCTCACAGTATCTGCACACATTTCCCATTACAAAGCAATATGCAAATTAATCAACAAGCAATAACACAGGATTGATGCTTAGACTCGCACAAGTCCTTTGTACAGGTTAATGCACTTGCAAATACAAATATCCCTCAATCAGTGAGAAATTCTGAAAAGGTGATACTCTTCCAGTTTGTTTTTAGGCTAAATCTATCAGGACCTGAGATTACTAAAGCCTCAGTCAGTGTAAGTACAATAAGGAACAATTTCAGTCAACTTCAGATACAATTTCAGCTTCCTCAAACTGCCAGCTTTATCTTGACAAAGTTTATAATTGAGGGTTTAAGCTTATTTCCTTCAGAAAAATAAAGAAAGATGGGGGTGCTAGAAAAGCTTGTGATCACACAGATGTGAGAAAACAAGACAAACTCTGGTTTATTCAGCTTTACACAGGTCACATGACATAATTAACTCCAAATTATTTTGGTCTCCATACAGAAACTTCCAGCAAAACATTTCAACAATGTAATAATTACCTTTTTCCTTTCATGATCCTTCTGACTATGCCTTAATTTATGATGCTTTTAACTAGCATACATGTATCCTGAGGCTATGATGGGTGCACATTTATTTAAGTCAAAAGATAAATCTTAATGAAAGGGCTTTTTAACACAATAATTAATGCATTTTGATCATCATAACAGTAATTATTTGAGGCACAAAAACAGAATCAGATCTCAGCAGAAGCCACGAAGATCCTAAATAGGGTGGAGTAGCAGCACTGCCCTATTATTTTGCCAAGAAATGATACATCAAAGTGGCAGTAGTGAATCATCATACACGACCGGGAACTACACCCAGTGAATCCAAGAGATGGAAACACTAGATGCACTAACCTCCACCATAAATTGCAAATTATAATCACACAGCACACAGAATCACACAGAATCACAGAATGTTAGAGATTGGAAGGGACCTCGAAGGATCATCTAGTCCAATCCCCCTGCCGGAGCAGGAACACCTAGATCAGATCACACAGGAACACATCCAGGCGGATTTTGAATGTCTCCAGAGAAGGAGACTCCACAACCTCTCTGAGCAGCCTGTTCCAGTGCTCTGTCACCCTCACTGTAAAGAAGTTTTTTCTCATATTCAAGTGGAACCTCCTATGTTCCAGCTTGAACCCATTGCCCCTTGTCCTATCACTGGATGTCACAGAGAAGAGCCTGGCTCCATCCTCCTGACACTCACCCTTCACATATTTATAAACATTAATTAGGTCACCCCTCAGTCTCCTCTTTTCCAAGCTAAAGAGACCCAGCTCCCTCAGCCTTTCCTCATAAGGGAGGTGCTCCATTCCCTTCATCATCTTTGTGGCTCTGCGCTGGACTCTCTCCAGCAGTTCCCTGTCCCTCTTGAACTGAGGGGCCCTGAACTGGACACAATATTCCAGATGAGGTCTCACCAGGGCAGAGTAGAGGGGGAGGAGAACCTCTCTTGACCTACTGACCACCCCCCTTCTGATACACCCCAGGATGCCATTGGCCTTCTTGGCCACAAGGGCACAGTGCTGGCTCATGGTCATCCTGCTGTCCACATGGACCCCCCAGTCCCTCTCCCCTACACTGCTCTCCAAACATAAAAATATAAAAGCAGATAGTGCACAATATGCCTTTTCTTACAGTTATCAAGCTATGCTCTCCTTATACCTCTCCCAACACGATCACTCATCAGATTAAAACAAAAACCAGAAGAACCACAAAAACATAGGAATTTTTACTTGATATGAAAGGTCCATCTATTTTTTAAGAACATAGTTTTATAGATTATACACTCTTGCCAAGCGTCAAATAACAAAGTTGGGCAGCCCTGTTCTTTTAGAAGCCTCTTATTACCCAGAAAAAATACCTTTTTTCATGGGATTATATACATGATGGGAGGAAAGACCAGCAATGAAAAAGAGCTCACCCCAGCTCTTACCTGCTGTCATCCTCCACCTAGCAAAATGACTAGTATTCTGATTTTTGGCCGAGCTATGAAATCATTGTGCCCATACACACACGGAAGCAGACTGTAACTTGCAGACAGCCCTTTTGGAATGACACACAGTAAAGAAGACAAACAAAACTGAAAACATTTTAAAAATATATCTTACTTTACCCCTGCGTCAGATCTACTTTAAGAATCAGTTTCTGCACACTAAGAAAAATTTAATACACAAGAGGACCTCATATAAAAGAAGACGTCAGCAAAAAGAGGAACAAATTGTTCCATAAAGAAAGGGATATGGTATGGTACCTTTTCCAGTCAAAGTTTCTTCTTGTATTTTTCTCACTGCTTCTTGGCCCTCACTGTCATTGTTTCCAGCTGTTACAATACAGAAAATGGAAAATTAGTGATGCAATCAACTTAAGAAAAGTGAATATAAGCATGCTGCTATGAAGGGCTAAAACCAGTGTGAAGCTCTAAATGAAAAGTCATGATACATCACTGTCAGTCAGCAGAGGTTTTCAAAGAGGGCTGTACAAATGCACTGCCGTTCACACGAGTTCTGCCTCTTTATCTCATTTATTCATACAAGATGTGACCATCTACTGGCTGGAGCAGCTGAACTGAGATGTGAATATTTGACCCAAGTTAATTATTTCACAGAAAGATTCTATGAAAGCTTCACTACAGGTTAGAGTGGACCTCCCCTTGCTCTTTTCCAAAATAAAGACTTCCACGGTCGGAGGAACCGCTAGCACCACTACCCAATAGCACCACTACCCTGGACCAAATGCTCAGGAAAAGTTTATTAGCCCTAACGCAAAATGTGATTAGGCATCAAATAAATGCCTTTTGTGCCATTCAGCTTAGGTGGACAGTTAATAACTGATACTTGTTTGGCTTTTTTTTTTATATATAACTTAGATCAAAAGAAAAAACACAAGTAAAAGCAAAATATTGTGCTTAGTAGTACAAGCTAAGTTTTTTTAAATCACAGAATCACAGA